>VUYV01000066.1:2494528-2591813 GCA_008711295.1 Anarhynchus alexandrinus | reverse complement strand
GGGAGGGGGGTCTGGGGCCGGTCGGGGGTTGCTACTGGGCAGGGTCGGCGCGGCGGAGCGGGGAGAGCGGCGCCGGCGTTCCCGCTCGTCTTGATTCTCTGGCTGCTGAAGTTGGGAGCGGGCCCGGGCTGGCCGGCGTGCCCGGCTGCGGGGGGCTGCTGGAGGCTTTCACGGGGGTGGGGAGGGGGAGCGCTCCCTGCCGCCCTCTCCCCAAGCGGATTTCGGTTTGTGCAGCGCCGGTGAACGGCCGCTCCGAAGCGGGGGGTGGGCGGCGGTCCCGCCCGCTTCGCTCCTCGCCGTTAGCCGAGGGGCCGGTGCGGAGCTCGCCCGCTCTGGCCGTTGGGCCGGGGGAAGGCGGCGGGGCGGGCGGGCGGCGCCGTCCTGTCAGACGGTGAGGAGACACCCCCCCCCCCCCTTCCCCCGCCGGGCTCCGCCGGGGTTTTCTGCGGCCGGGGCGGTTGCGGGGACGGGAGGCGGCATTGGTGTAAACCGCTTCCAGCCAACGCCGCGGTGAGGCAGAGCCGGGAAGGGAGGGGAGCTCCGAGAGGAGCCGGACCGGTGCCCGCCCGCGCCCCTCGCCACATGCCGGGCACCTGGAGGCGGCGGTACCGCGCCGTGCCATGGTGTGGCTCGCTGGGGTTTGTGATTTTTGCGGTTGTTTCCAAAGGCTGGGCTGGATGTTGCCCTTTTAAGTCCGCGACGCTGTTTCAGCACGTTTTTATTACAAAATAAGGAGCGGTGACGCGGCCGTGGGTCAGCGGTTGTGTATCTGAGTGTGAAATGCATCTCTCTTGTTTATCTAAACTCGTGTCAGAGCAACTACTTCTCGCAGCCTGTGTATTTCTGGAAAAGGGGAATTTCGTTGGATGGGCTTTTAGAACCCTCCTGCGATAACTTCCAACTTGGTCAAATAATTAATGGGAGACATTTGTTCTCCGTTAGGATGGATTCAGCTCGGAGCAGGGGGCTGCCGTGTGGGAGGACCCGGAGCGGTGCCGGAGTGGTCTTGTGGTCTTGGTTTAGGGGTGGCTGTCACGCTAAAGGGATCGTTGGATGTAAAACAACAAAAAATAATTGAGTATGCCTGACAAAGCGCTCTTTAATGTTTTCAGCCAAAGTTTGGAAGCTATGGTATGATGGTATACCTCTTCTATTTTCATTCCCATAAAAAAAAAAGTTTGTTTTTTTGTTTTAATTATTTAGTAGAAGAATAACTAACTTTGTCAAGACATAGCTGATCTCTTAGTTTACAAGGGGAAATCTTTTTGTATATCTGCTTTTATGTTTTATTTTTAATGAATCCAATGCATTTCAGCTTCTGGTATTGAATAACAAGTTACTGGCAGTAACCCTCTTTTTCATAATACTAGTGGTCACATTTGTGTGTTTAATTTCTGTTTTTTCGAAGAAAAAAAAAAGCCTCAGAATGAAGGGTTATTTTAGGAATCTAACTTAACCTCAAGTTAGTTACATTAGACAAGGGGCTTTCCACTGCTTGAATGCTGGCATTCCCCTTGTCTGAGAGAGAGAGAATGTAGCATGAAATGAGTATATACAGCTGTGATTAAATACCTAGGGGAGTTCTGAGCCGTGGTACTGGGAAACACAGATACCATATTGGGTATAATGAAGTGGTCTTAGAATCTGTGGCAAAAAAGCTGAAAAGCTGGAGCCACGGCCTTTTGAAAAATAAAGATCAAAATCAATGAAGGCTGTATTTGAAACAAAAAATAATCACATAACTGTTATTCCGTCCCCCAACTTCATATGAGATCCCACAGCTGCACACCTGGCTCCAGTGGTCCACTTTACCTTTTACCCCAAATCAGTTGGCTGGGCTATTACTCCATCGCAGACTAGCAAGACAGTAAGCATAGGACTGTCAAGTCTGTCTACTTTTTGTGTTTTACCATGGTTTTACTCACTGTCCTTGAAGCTACCGTGCATACATTGCAATATGCATCTGTTTTTCATGCCTGTTTTCTGTGGGTTCAGAGTGGTGTGGGATTAACTTTAAAGGAAAGTTGGATTCATATCTGACATTCCTGTGCGTGCTTCTGTTGGGTCCATTCAGTCTTTAATTTGTTAGTCAATAAATGTTAGTTGCTACAGTTTCCCCTTAAGTTCTTGAGAGTGGTTCTCTAGTCCTTTGCATCTCAGTAGTCTCCTGTCTTCCCATGGAGGCATCTTGCTTGACCATTTGCAGCTGTGGTATTTCAGAAGAAATTTTACCTCTGCTTTGTCCAGTGACATTAACACTTCATTATCTTGACCAGAAATAGCATGCCTAAAAGTATTTTGTAGAAATATACGGTACCATCTGAATCTTTTGCTGTACTGAAAGACAGCATCGTGGTATCACCAAGCATTAAACCTTTTGGATGAGCGTTATAGGGGGATGTGGGTGGGGAAGGAGCAAGGGTCTCTCTCCAATCTACTGTTCCTCAGATTGCTCCCCAACACCAGTACAACACTTGCCTTTCTCCTCCAGCAGTTCTCTCAGATCCTGTTTGCTTTTCTTCCTCCCACCCTCTCTCCCACGTGCACGCACAGGCAAACCACCTTTGTTTCCTTCGGGAGGGTTAAGCACAACTGGTGGCAGCCCCTGGTTATGGGCAGGGAGCTTGCCAACCGGCAGGCCCAGGGACAGTGCAGAGGAAAGTAAGTGTGTGTTATGCAGGGCCGCAGAGTTCATCCCAAGACTAGTGTTGTGAACACTGTAATAAAAACAATAGCACCTAATAATATCGTGTTGAAATCACGTTATCACTGTGGCATGCTATTTGACATGCTGCATGCTCGGGTTGTGCTTTCTTCGTGACCTATCAGGGTAATCTGTTCTAACTTTACTGAATCTATATCATATTTATCCATGTATTTTGTTTTCTTCTTAAAGTTTCCTAAAGCTTAGCAAACTCTTGAGGCTAGACTAGCAATTGTCTTAATTGGCCAAATTATTTTCTTCCTTTTTTATGTGTAGGCAGTACATTTTTCTCATCTCCTAGGGAGATGGTATCAAACCTAGTGCAATAGTTTGTTTTTTAATTCTAGCAATTGGATCTGCAGTTCATCATGACAGGTCTTTCAGAGTTCTTGGTGTGAATCCAAATTAGTCCTCCTGATTTGTGTTCTCCTTCCGTTTAGTTGTGGTATCTTTGGCCTCTCTAACTGGGCTTGACTTCTGGCACATTTCACTTTATGCTGGTGTTTCTTGATCCGAGACTGTAGTTTCCTCTGCTGAGCTTTTTTTCCTCTCCCTTGAAAGCTCTCTGCTTATTCTACCTTTCCTTCTTTATTAGGTAATTCATCTCGCTGGGTCTGGAAACCTTCTTATGAATTCTCTTGTCACTTCCTTGGGTTACAAATTCTGCAGATACTCACATTGTAGTTTAAACGTGTTCCAGACCTCCCCTGTGCTCATGTCCTCCAACTTTTCATTCCTGTTCGTCTCACTAATGAGTTCCCTTAGTTTTTGAGATCTGCCTTTTGAAATTGAAAACCTTAATTGCAGATTTACTTGGGTTGCCCTACTGTTTAATTTAAATAAAATCAATCATAAAGAATAAATCTGGGATTATTCTTTCACCAACCTTTCTATATGCAGAGATTTAGTTATCAGCTGCAAGTCTGAAATCCTGATAGTGGTAGACAAATTGGTAAGTGTACGGTGAAAAAATTCGTCAGTTGTGACATCCAGCAATAGATAGGACTGATTTAAAGTAATTGTTCTTTCTATTTTCAAAACAAGTCTTTGAGAATCTTTTAAATTACTTGGTAAACATTAGTGACTTTAACAACTGATGCTTCACCACAAACAAAAATTATTGCAGTGTTTTTTGAATATATGCTTATATAGTTACCTGTGTTGTAATACTCTTTAAAAAGGACCAAGTAGGTATCTCTGAGTACAGAATTTCCCTCTTAATGAGTGTAATCTCACAAAAAAACTATACAGTGGTAAGCCAGAGAGGGAAAAATGTACTGAAAAGTAAAAATTGGTTCTGTTCTACCTCAAACCAGGACGCGGGGATATGTCAGGAGCATGGCTCTATTCTGGGAACATATAAGGATCATCCTAGCATTCTGTTCTCCTTTCTTTGTTTACCTGTACATCCAGTTTGTCAGGTTTGGTGTTTTTAATTCTCTGCTTTGGTTATGCTTCTCTGCCTGATGTTTTTTTTTGCCTTGTTATTCCTTTTCTGCTTCATTGCTTTAACTGTGGTAGGAAAGGGACGCAGCCATAATTTGCGAGCTCTCTCAGGGTTTGTTTAGAGCTGAATGGGGGACTAAACACTCTGGTGTTCTGTAGACTGGGAAGGATGCAAGAATTAAGTGACCACATGCCAGCAAGTGAACTGAGCTGAGCATGAAGTGCTTATTATTTTGAAAATGGAAAGGTCAGGATTGCAGGAGTCAGGGTTTAAGAAAATAAGTGCATCTCATTACTGCACAACAAATTTGAAGTCCTGTAATTATTTGTAAAAGCCTTCTAGCATCCCTGTGAGGTAGCTAAGTATTACCCGCAGAAGGAAGAACCAGTATGAAAGGACTTAACCAAAATCAAGAGAGAAAAACCTTTTAATACATTGCAGTTATCTTGTTTCACTGCTGCACGCTCCACTGAGAACACCATATTCCATAATTTTGTGACAGAAAATTCAACAGTAACTTTTGATATGTATTTAAAAAAAAAATAATTAATGATAAAGCTTACAAAATGAGGTCACTAGTTCTGGACAATAAACATTTTAAATGTGTTAATGCAGGCAAGCTTGTTCTCACTAATTGCACTTAAAAGCAAGCTGACAGTAGCATAATCTGCCTGTACAGCACGTTTTCTTTGGATGCCATTATAAATATTACCTTGTTTCTATTTCAAGTGGTAGTGTATTGCATTTACATGTGTATTAGAATATTCAGTCTAATGCTATATGCTTAGTAGTTGACTCCCATACTATATGTATTTAAAAGAATTATTTAGGAAGTCTTTTCAAATCATCCCTGTAAGCAATCATTGACACAGTGTTTTCCGTAATACTGATATAATTGAGATAAACTGTTTAGCCAATATATACTTAGTTGATAAACATCCCTGGTAATCTACTCAAGTTTCCATTAGCCATGTGGTTCTGTTACGTTTCAGTGTAATTTTCATGATTATTCCTTGGAGATAAATTTTATGGAGTTCCATGAAGGGAGGGGGTGATAAATCAGAAAACTGGCTGTGTTTGTTCTCAGAAAAGCCCCAAACAAAAAAAAAAACCAAACAGGTAGAAGGCAAGGGTTTTTTTGTCTATTCTTTGTGCCCTTTTCTTGCTGAAAAGGAATCTTGGGGCCTGAGCCACTATTATCAAAAAAATAAGTTGTTAGCTACCTGATACTCTTTTATGCTTGTTGTCCTTGTTTGCTAATTCTGAACTTGTTGTATTTCATCTGTTTTGAACCGAAGCTAGTAAAGTGAGAAAGCAAACTCAAGCTGCAGAGTATTCCAACAAAGCTTAGGTTCAGAGATGAGGAGTTGAAAACTTGGCATATATCTAAAAGAGCTATAAAAATTCCTATATTTTATTCAAGATACTCTCGTTTTCATGGATCATGGAGGTACTTTAGAATGGAAATACTGGTGGTTTTTTTTGTCTTGCTGAGGACAATTTGTTGTAAATTTTTGTTTTTCATGGCAAAGGATGGTACCAGTTTCAATAAAACTTGCATTGGGAAGGAGTGTTCAGGGGCAGGTTATTTGCTGTGTTGGGGTGGGTTTCTCTCCTGTTCATCCAGACACTCCCCTGAGCTCCTCTACTCTTAAAATACATGACAAAGGACAGTAACGGGGAAGAGGAGGTGGAGGCAAGAGGCTTATTCTGTGGCTTGCAAGTTGGACGTTTGCTTGGGATGTACAAAACCTGGGTTAAATTGTTAAACTCAGTTTGCAGAAGCAAGCTGCTTGTTTCCTAACCAGTGGGGGCCTTTGCTGTCATTCACGAGGCAAACTTAGGAATTAATTGACTGTAGGCTTTGCAACTGCTGTTCTGCAACTCATCACAGCTTCCATTTTTCTTGTTTTGCAAAATTAAAATGAGATCTAGACTAAAAAAGAATATCTGTTGTTAGATCTGGGTTTCAGTTCCAGTTTTATCATCACATGGCTGAACACAACAAGTTTAGAGATTATCAAGATCATAGAGCACACTTAAGATTAATTCGCAATCTAAGTGAGTTTGTGGACAGAATTAGTTTTTCCAGCATATGTAGCTGTAAGAGCCCGTAGCTAAATATTAGTTGTAGTGATTAGTATTCTTCATTAGATGTTACTTTTTCTCTCACTCAAGGTATTTCTTGTACGTATGGAACTAGTGAGTTGATAATTTTTACATTAATGAAAAAATTTGTCTTAGAACCTACTGCAGAGCAAAATGTATCTGAAAATTTTGCAGTGTTTTTGCGAAATTGTTCTTGAATTTACTAAAAAGTGAATATTGGTGATAATGCTCTGTTTTAATACTGAATAAAAAAAGTAGAATTCACATGTGGGTATAGAAAGCCAGGATAACTATATGTACTACAGTAACGTTAAGCACTCCTCATAGCAAAACAATATACCTGCTGAAAAAGGGGGATTGAAGTGGGTTTAGATTAATTTGAATGCATCAATGATGAACATTTCTTACGACACTCTGATAACTTCAATGTAGAAAATTAAGAAGGTGAATAATGTCCTGTTGACAACTAGGTTTGTAACTGAAAAGCAAGGAGATATTTTCAGATGAGGATGGAAAGACTGAACAGCACTAACTTTGCTGCAAAGGAAAGGAAGGAAGGGAGTAATAACAAATGTTAAAAATCTTTGGAAGGTTATAAAGCGAGCTGTCCCAGTGGAAGTTTGTGGGATAACACTGAGCAGAATTTGGTGATTCAGTGATTACTTGTCATACACACATCATCAATATCTTTGAGCAAAGTTTAAGTATTCATACATCTCTGGAATTTTTTAAATACTTAGACTCCTAAATTAAAGTAGGAACTTTATTTCTTAAGATTTATTTTCTACTGCTGCAGCACTTGCGTCTTAATTACTGTGGAAAAGCCTGTGATGTTGTGAAACTTACTTTTTCTACTGATACCTCATTTTTGTTCAAATGAAAGTGTCCTTTTCCATATGTGTGCTTTAGTAACATAAATCTAATCGTCTGTACTTAATGAAATGTGGGGAAGTATTTATCCTCAAGAATACTAATTGAAGTTTTAGCCAAGCAGCAGGAAGGTGAAAATCAGCTTTCTGGTAAGCAGTCACTCAGTGAATTAATACAAAAAAAGTATGTTTTCAGTCCAGTCCCAAGCGGGCAGGTATATCCATGCTGAATGACTTGTGGGTTGGCACTGTTTGCAGAGATCACTACTCGCATGGGCAATGAGGGTGGACTGTTTTTCTCAAAGGGCCAAGGAAATGCTTGCTAGAAGAACACAGGAGAGTGTCTGTGGCTGCCACTGGAAGAGCAGGCTTGTATTTTCCGGCACTTTCACCCCAATTTAGGAAAGAATGCAAAACTCTCTGTGATGTGAAATATTAAGTCCCTAAGGCCTCCTTCTGCAGCCATCACTGTCTGAAGAGTCCTGTGGATTTCAGACTCTTTGCATAACTAAGGGTTGCAGGCACTGCTGCTTAATGACCTTTGAAATGGATTTTTTTTTCCTTATAAAATGCCATACTGTATACTTAAATGTGTAAGAATTACTGGGCTGTCACTGAGACAAGAAATTTGATACACTTGCTAATACATTGCTATCTTAGTTCCTTACTCTACGGTATGCTAAAGCACAAGTATACTGTGTTCCATTAGAAACCATGGAAATACTCATCATATCTTGGCAGATTAATATACAATATACACTTATAATAAATAACATTTTAGACTTAAGCAAAAGAAAGAAGCTTCTGTATATGTGAGATAATAATCCCCTTGTTTTACTTAATAGTACTAGTTGTCATTAAAAAAAATAGTAGAAAATATAATTTTGGGAACAGAAAAAGATCTTGAGGGTTTTTAACCTTTAATGTTAAATGTCCAAAAAAATATAATAAAATCCCCAAACCTAGCTTTCATTTATAGAAATTGTTAAAATAATGTAGTTTTACTTTTCTGCCAAAATAAGCAGGGCAGGTTGTTATCTGTTGGATGAATCCCCAGGTACTTAAATTCAGGAATGTGTATCATCATCCATTTTTCTTAATGCTGTGTCTTTTAAACAAATGTTCTTTCTACTTCCAGTTTGTGTGTGATCAGATATTTACTATGGGATTTTTTTTAAGGTTTAATGTGTTGGTCTGTCCTATTTTGATGTTATTTAATACTGACTCTGTAATAAGATGCAGGTGTGCACTTGTGGACTCTGCAGATGATGTGGAGCTGGGCTCCATTGCTGAGCCTTAAATAACATCCGGCTCTTCCAGGGATGCAGGAGAATGGGATGAGATTATTACTGAATAGTAGAAGTGCAATGGAATAGAGCAAAGTTACGGGATGAGTAAAGACCTCTGTTATAGGTTGGGGAACTCCTCAATTTGCTGTGTTGGATAAAAATAAAGAGAAATGGGTTCTTTGGTACTGAGAAGCTGACAGTAAACTCTGAATGTGATTCAGCTGTGACTGATGATTTTAGGTGCAGTAGGCATGTTATTTGCAGTAGAGACAGGGAAGCATTAATGTTGTTTTAATAGGCCTTGTTAAGATCTCATTTTGAGCATATGGGCACCTGTGTTCACGTAGAGAAATGAAAACAGGAGTGATGCAAATGAGAGTGAGTGGGGTGATGAAGGGAGCAGAGATCCTGTCTTATAAGTGACAGGAAAAGACTTGAGCCCATTTATGCAAGGAGAACACAGGAGGGGGACGTGGTAACTTCATAAAAATGACTTCACAAGGAAATATGAAGGAGGGATAAAAATTACAAAAGTTAAAGCACAATATAAGTACAAATAACCATCTACAAGTAGATTCCAAATACATTGGGGCTGGAGATTTGACTAACTCTCTAACCGTTTGGGAAATGAAGCTGTGGCATAAGCTTATCATCTTTGGAGACAGGGAAACTGAACCAGTTTTTCATTTTCCGCTTTAGGTTTATTAACTGTCAAGGTAAAGGCAGCCCTAGCCTGTGACTGAAGTTTTTCAGGTGCTCATTGCTATCTGTCGGAGGTTGCGGGGAGGCTGAAGCACAGATCTTTATGGTGCTTCACGCAGCGTGTTTGCACTAATGGATCCCAGGCCTCAAAGTGCCCGGAGTTGCCTGCGGGAGCCCCTCTTCGTCACGGGCTGTTTATTCTGCATCTCCCTCCCTGTCCCTGAAGCAGGAGTTTCTCCATGTAGGCAGAGGCGGGATGTTGGGTGGGTTGTAGTGAAAAACCTCAGGTGCCTAACTGGTGTGTCTTTTTATCTTCTTATACTCACTGGTGGTTGAAATAATTTGCCTCAGTCCAACCAGCATTGTTGAAGAGGAATGAGAGGATTTGAATTATTTTAGTATTTTCACCAAGCAATTCTTCCATTCTTTCACACGCAGATGAGCCATAGTGTGCAGGATATTGAGAAACATTTAATGTGTAGCAGAAAGGGTTGTCAGGAGTAATCCTTTAAAACGTTGTGGACTGGCAGCTTATTAAAGAGAACTAGATTTAGCTAGTCCAGTTCTGTGGTCACGTGTCTCTTCTGGTTTGAAGATGAATTCCATAAAGTGCCATTATTTCCTGTGGATTACCTGAAAAAATGAGGTGGAAGTACGTGAGGTAGTTTTCTAAATGCTGGTAGTTCTCTGAAAACCTGCTTTTTCCATTGAATTATAAGTCTAGACATTAATTTGAATGTTAGAGATCTGTGTAAAAGATAATACTATCTCATAGTAACCGCATGTGCAGAAATTGTTACTAAGTTGTCAATCCTTATATTAGCAAATTATTTTGCATTTTAAGCCACTTTTTATAATGGAATGTCTGTCTTCCAGAGTATACTACTGAATACAAGTGAAAGATGCAAAATGCATGCATTAAACTGTCAGTTTCCCAATAAAATAATAGCATACCTGAGGGTTGATATGAGTGGTATATACTTCAGTTACTATCAGAGCATTTATTTAATTATACAGTTTCATACAGTTTGTAGGTAGCTTGTATTTAAAAAATAAAAATCCCCGTAATGTACTATTGTGTTGCATGAAACCAGAAAGAAAAAAACTGAAATGGATGGTGTTTATGCATTTTCCTTTTTTTCTTTCCCTGCCTTTTTGTATTAGGAGCTGCTGAAATGGGTTGTGGATTGAACAAACTAGAGAAGCATGATGAAAAACGTCCTGGTAATATCTATTCAACTTTGAAGAGGCCCCAGGTAGAAACTAAGATAGATGTTTGCTATGAATATCGATTCCTGGACTTCACGACACTAAATGATAGTAAGTACACAATATTTTTCTTTATATTTTTTGTTTCTATTCAAGTTAACATGTTAATTGCTCCATGATGGTTTTTGAATAGTGCGTGTAATAGTTCCGTTTTTAAAATGTCTTTAGTTTCTTTAAGTAAATGCCTTCTCTTCATTCATAATGCTGACATGCAGAGATCTATTGAGAATTTTCTGTAAATTTTTAACCTTAGAGCTAGTTGTAGGTTCTCAGATTTTTGGTTCATTTGCACCATGCCTCCCCCCACCTTTTTTTTGGCTTACTCTAATATGGATTTTTTTTTTTTCCTCCTTAATTTGCATTTTATCCAGGTTTCATATGGGAAAGCAGTTCAGGTCTGCCAGGTTTTATGCTTTACTGCTCTTTTTGCTTCCTCCCCTTCTGCTCCCTGTGGTCCCTCAGGAGTATTTTGAGAGATTGAAGTTACTGTTTTCAGTTTTGCTTACTTACCTTAAATAACTCTTAGGTGGTTACGAGTACTTAGAGGTGCACCCATGTGGGTGGAAACAGGATAGTGGGAGACACTGAAGATCTAAAACATCAAAGGGGTGAAGGTCCAGTCTCATGCAATTTATATCTTCCCCCAGCCCCGTCTGAAATTCTGAAATAGTCTTGCTTTAATTCACATGACAATCCACAGATATTTCATTTCTTTCCTTCCTGATTGACATCAAGTATCTCTGCCAGTTTTGCTCACACCATCGCCTGTGCCCTCTTTCGCTTCAAAATTAGCCTGTTCTACAGGCAATTACTCCTCACACCATTTGGAAATCTGAAGCTTGAGCAGAAGGCTGGGACCTGCTTCTTGCTATATATAAAACAACACAGTACCAAAATCTGTTATAGCTAGCTGGCGGGATGCCAGGTAGAGCCTCTGCTTTTGCCCTGCAGTGCGCTGCTACTTCTCTTGTTTTGCAAGTCGGGTCAAAGAAAGCCAAAGCGGTACGTCTCTCACTGTGCGAGACAAAGAGCTGCTGGTGCGTCGCTTGATGTGACACCTCTAGTGCAGTTCAGTATGTTAAGCACAGAGTAAAGTGAATTTATTGGTTTTTTAAAAGCTTGCTGCAAGTGAACTTGAATTTGGGAAAAGGTGGAGGTTTGGGATAGGTGATTGGACAGGAGTGTGCTTTTGTAGGCAATGTGGGAAAATGTGGGGAAATTTTGTCTTTACAGACTTTTCTTTGTGCTTCTCTTTGTATTTGCGGATTCTTCTGTTTGTTGTTATACTAATTGGGATGCACTGCAGTTACTGAAAGCACCAAACTAAAGGGAAAGGATTTTTTTTTTCATGTTTATGTATTGCAGTTGTTTCTGTGCTTATGTATTTTTATTTCAAAGTGAACTGTTTATGTTGTTTGATAGTTTGACAACTTTTACTGAGATGTACTGTGTCATTAGTGAATATGAATTAATACTGAGGACGCCCTTGTGTGGGCTTTTCTGGGATGCTCATCACTCTTCTGTCTGATTGTTTCACAAGCTTAAGCATGTGCATTCTCCTGGTATCTTATGAAGTCTCATCTTTGTCACTGTATGGAGGAAGAATCAGTACATGCGATAGCAATGTGACTTGCCTCAGGCACAGAGGATGTCTGGCACAGAGCAAAAAATTAAACCCAGACTTTCCAAATCTGATTAAATGGATAGGTTTGTTATAAAGCATACTTGTACGTTTTTCTTACTCATTATAGATTGCTTTATTATGATTTTAGGAGGCATGGCTTTAAAGAGACAGTGAATAGAAGTACTTTTAACAAATTCTTTAGCTCACCAAAGAGTATAAGCTATTCAGCTCTCATTGAGTTCTGCTTTGGCATGTTGTATCCCCATCACTCCGGTCTCTTACAATGCCAGTGGATATGCAGATTTGGAGGGGATGGAGTTGTTGTTCCTGTTCTTTTTTTCTTAGTATCACCCATGGCTGTGTGCTCTCAGGATTGGCAGGGCAAGAGCTCGTCGTTATGCAGCTCACTCCCTATTCGTGTCATTGGCTGTGTGAAGGCTCACATCCCACCACATAGTTCCAGGTTTTTCTCAATGGTGAGAGCATCACTGGTTCATTTATCTTTTTGCTCAGAAATAACCTCTGCAGATAACCAAAGTTGATAAGTGTTTCACCTATGCCTACATGGATTCAGAGGCTTCTAAAAATGAAATGCTCACAGCTGTGTAAAAAGAACATTTGGATTGTGAAGTCTGTCTTCTGTGAATCTACTTTAGCCCTTTCAGTTTGTATGTATATATACAGACATCATTTTTTCCACGGGTTTTCTGCTTCATTAGATTTTTAGAATAAGCCGTGCTAAATCATGAGTGGCTGCAGACTATTTTATTGTAGCCTTATTCTGTGCCTTATTTACAACACTAGTGAGCCTAGCTCTGAAGACTGGTACTCATTTTTCTCTGAGGCTTTTCTATAATGTTTACTGCTCTGATAACTGTATCTCTCACAAGTGTTTAATCTTAACGGTGAGAAGGATGTGATTATCTCCATGTTGCAAGTGGGAACTAATACAAAGATTACTGGCAGAAGTTTTCAAAGTCCTTAGTGTTTCTTCATGTGTTCCAAGTCTCCTTGACTTTAGACGTAAATGTGGATGCTGGTCGTATTTGCAGTTTGGAACTGCATGTAGTCTCAGATCTGATATCCAGATAATCAGTGATCACATCCAGAATGTGGTGTACGTTTTAACTGCAGTTTCACAGGCAGCTAGGTGGATGTAAGTTTTCTGCAGCTATATATGGGGAGATACTGCTCCCCTCTCGCTTCCTATCAGCTCTGTGAATTGATGTAACTCATGGATCTGGCAGAAGGCTATGTAGTCTTTTTGTTTCATTATCATCTGCCAGATCAGTGTCTAGTGGAAGGGTCTGAAGAATGCTGGAGCTGATAGCATTGGTGGGAGTATGCAGTCAGGAAAAGAGAAAGGACCTTCTTTAAATCAGCTCACACTGTTATGAACCCATTCCCTTAGCATCACTCTGTTGAAGAATGGGATAAAATACTGTCCTGGTGGTTATTTCTCTGCGTTAGCCAGAAACGTAACTTTTCTTGCTTGCTGTCTTTAGTTATGGTTTACCTTCTGACATGCACAGCTAAAGGGATGTAAGGAAATATGCTCCTTTATTTATACATTTTTATTCATTTCCAAACTTGAGCCTTGTTCTGCACTGATGCAGATGTCCAGTGGAAGATAGTGTTTGATCACTTATTTAAGTACTGTATAAATAATGCATAGATGCAAAAGACGTAATTAAGGTTGCAAGTGTAACCTTCATTCTGATGTTTCCCAATGTTACAGAATTGACATACTTGGAAGTAAAGTGTCTAGAGAAAGATTTCCCAAGTTTTCAAGGGAATCAGACTATGAAGAGCTCATCAGCTTCCATCATGTGTCACAACACTGATAACCCGCACGGTTCTTCAGAATGAAAATGGTCAGATTTGCCACTGTCCTTTACTTCTTGAGCAAGTGTGATAGATGATAGTAGCAAAGGGTTATCATCTGGTGTAGACTGGCACTTTAGGAATAAGGAGCACTTTGAGGCATTTCAAAACCATGAGGTGGGTATGCTCGTTTTGAGTTGTTGGCTTTATAATGTCTACTTATAAGCCTTGCCTGTCTTGTTTTCTGCTAAGGTGGTCTTTTTTGAGAAATCACTGTCTTCAGTGTTGTCCCTTGACGGTGTCATCCTGTGCTCTGTTCTTTAGTCATCTGTAATGTCCAAAGCTTGTGGGCTGCTGCTCTCCCTCAGGTGAAATCACATCAGATTTCACCTGAATTAAACTGATAAAATGAACACATTTCTTTTACTTGCCAAGAAAAACACAAAGATTATATCACCCTCCCCCCAAAAAGTAAAAAAGGTTGTTTATTTTGCATCCCTCTCTGTATAAATAAAAGGAGCTGAAAAATGGTTGTCTTGTATCTTATCTCCAAGTTTTATTGGAAATAAGAGGTAAATGGTGAGCGAACCTGAGGAGGACATGTGCTGACAAATGAAATAGCCTTAATGTAAAGCAACTGTGTTTTCAACAGTGACTCCATGGGTCAAGCTGTTTTTGTTTTGTTATTTCGTTTAAAAGAGAAATATTTCAATAATCTGCATTCCTTTCCTGGCTCTTATGTGATCTACTTGTTTTGGAAAACTACACTTCCAGTGACAGGTTGTACAGACACTGAGCTCTACCTCTTCTTCATCCTTTATTTCTTTTCTTCCACCTCTTTTCAGTTATGATGACCTTCTGAGAGAAACCAGGAATCTGATCATCATTTATCTCTTTCCTTCTCCTCAGAAAAGTGTAGAGTTTTTTGGTATTTTGAGGGTTTTTTTACTGACTTGATTGGATTTTTATTTTTTTTGCTTTGCTTTACATTCCTATAGTAACTCATTGGCCTGATGACTTATGACAGGTTTTGGCCTTGAATAAAGTTGGCATGAAACATATGCTAGCCATATGATGAGAATGAAATGGGGGTATAAATTTTTTTTTTAAATGAGGAAAGGCTATACTCTGAACAAGCCATTTGTGCTATAAAACCACTAAAATCCAGATGTTTTGACTGACGGAATGAAAAACAGCAATGCTTCACATGTCCCAAAGAAGTTTTTAAGTTACAATGTGAGTACAAGGGTGTATGTTTTTTATCCTTTATGTCAAGAACTTGTCTCTTTAGTAAAAAAAAAAAAAATAAAATGAAGAAAAGTATTTAAAAAGTAAGGTTATTAGTTACATTCCAACATTTCCACCCTATTTTTTGCTTGATTCTTGTAAGTGTCATTGTCTAAGGACATGTATTTTACTAGGACAATACTTCCAGTGTAACAAACTTACTATGCACATAAAACCTTCTGATTTGAGGCATTTTTTATATGTATGTGTATCTATATTTATGTGTATGCATATATATATATATAAAATTTGAAAGTGTATCTGTCTTTCAAGTTCTGACAAGCTTCTGGATTCTATACAATAATGTTTTGGAACCAGTTATACTAAAAAACCATTTGTTACAGTCTTACTACAACTGCTATGGCTGGGCTTTTGACTGATTTTTATTGCTTTTTTTCCTAATACAAGACACAAATAATGTATTAATGAACCTTAATAAAAGATATTATTATATTACATTATAAATGTTAAAGAAACATTTCAGCATGGACATATTCTTAATTTGGAATTAAATTTCAGTTGTGTGGGGGCTTAAATTAATAAAAAACCCTCAGAGCGGGGAAAGAAGAAGCCTAATTGGAACTTGGAAGTATCATGCACTGGAAAGTGTGCAAGTTTAGGACAGAGAAGGCATTTTTCATATAGAATATGTATGCCTTTTTTATCAGGAATTTCAGTTTGCTATAGAACATAATATTTGTTGTTCACTTCAGTGCTTACCATCTCTTCCTATCGGTAATTTTTATATTACATTAAACAGTTATTTGTGCCTGGCTTCTGCTTTCTGTTTCTCTTCACCATTCACTTAAAAAAACCCCAAACAACAACAACAAACCAACACATCAAAACCAAACAAAAACCTCCCACTTCTCCAAGCAAGTGGTGTTACGGCTGAAAAAAGAACAAACCCTGCATTTGCAGGTGTTATTATTTGATTTAAGACTAATAAAAGCAATTGTTTCCCCATCAGTTATTTAATTTCCTGTTTTCATTTCTGTAAGTAAAAGAATATAAATGAAATTAGCATTTGAGTTTTGCATTTCCAGTTGACCATGTCTGTTACCACCATTTTGTCTTCAGGAGTGATGAAATAAAATTGCTAAGCCAAAATATTGTTAGATTATTAATGTGATGTGATAGCTTGAACTAGACTGTGTATAGATCGTGTACAACAGACTAAAACATTGCTTCAGAGGAGATTATGTGTAACAAGTTCACAGCACTAAGATGATGAGCAGGAGAGGCCAATGGATTACTTCTGTGTAGCCCAGATTCTGCTAATGCTTCTCCTCTGTTTAAGCTTTGTCCATGTACATATCCTATTCAACTTAGTTTGATTATATGCACATGAAAATATGCACATGATAACAAGAATCGTCATAAAAAGTTGGCTGGATCTGGGCTTCAGTCCTCTCCATTAGTTCAGACACGAATAAATGAATTTTTTTGGCTTCTCTTGGTATTTTGTTTCAAGTGAATTACAGTCTGTAGTAATATGTAACCCTTCAGGACTTGCCACTGTAAGTCACAGCAAAATGAAACGTTCATGCTGTAGCAGTTTCCAAAACTTCTTTGTGTGTCTTGGGAAACTTGCAATTTGACATAAAAGGAGCATTCCACATGGTAGTAGTTTAATAAATGCAATAAATTACATCATAAATGTAATTGCTTTAAAGAATTGTTAGGAATAATTTGAACTTCTTTACCATGGTTGGCTTTTTAATAAGGATGCATAACTGAGTAAAATCTGTTAGGCATTTTCTAGTTTTTAAATACAAGCTTTGCTTTCCATAATTAGTGTATATGGATCCTAGCTATGGTAGACTGTATGCACACATTCTCTCTTGTGTATATATAAGCATATCTGTATCTGCACATCAGTAATATGTGTGTAATATATATGGGCATGTATGTATCATATATGCATTTATATTATTGAGGGGGTAATTAATGAGGATATGAACATTCTTTTTTTTGTGTCTTTTGCTTTATGGCTGCGCTGTACAATGGAAAGTACAAAGAGCTTTATCTAAAGTCCTATCATGACAGTGACAGAACTGGGAATAGGTCCTGGGCAGTCCAGTCTGCTCTAGCGGCTAGATCGTGGCCTTCAAAGCACCCTTCTCACTGAATCTAAAGCAAGAAGCTGGTCAATATTATTATTTAAATTTGCTAGCCAATAATCTTAATAGTTATATACCTGTAAAAAAGCTGTACCTTTCACGTACTTTCAAATTGAAAAAAAAATAAATGTTGGTATTGCCTGTCTCCTCAAGATCTAACTGAACTGTGGCACTGTTTTTGTGTTAGAGTAATACATTACGGGCTAGATGAAAGCTAGATGCAATATGTTATGTGTATTAGAAGTCTCAAATACGTTAAGGAGCAGGGGTACGTTGTGTTTTGGAATGGTATTTTCAACTTGGGATTGAAAAGATAGTTTTCTTTTAGATGCTTTTATGGAGTCTTGCCCCCAAACACATCTAGTGATGTAACAGTCGCTTTTTCTACATAGATTCTGCATATGTAGTTTGGCAATGGGTGTGTGTCAATGAAAAATGGGCTAGGGAGGGAAGGAACATGTGTAGGATGTTTTCTGTTTCTGCATGTTCCACATTGTGAAAAAGTGTGGGTGCTGCAATAGTCATGTTTGTGCTAACTTTCCTAGTCTGTACCCATTATTAGACTGAGGTTTTACAAGGGATACATGCCATACATCACACATACGTGAATGTTTTCCATGATGTGAGTGAATTACAAATGGTTACAGAGCTGTCTAAAAAGAGCTCTGAACCTTCCAAGAAGCTTTTTCTTTCTATCAGCAACTTAGGAATTGCACATGATCTTTCTGAGTGGCCTTGTCTTTTCTTTTGCCTCTGGCTTTGCACATTTTTCCAATCTTCATGTGGTTTTTGTCCTCCTGATGCTGTGCAAGAGCCAAGGAGCCGGATTTGTCAGTCTGCTAGGCTGGTAGATGGGCGTTTCTGATGGAATGATGAAATTCTTCAAGCCACAGGGGCCCAATCCTGTTTTCTCAGAAAGAAAACTACTTCTGTGTTTAACTGGAACAGGAGATCACACAGTGGCTTGTAACTTTAAATAATAAATACCTCATGGCTTTATTATGGGAGAGAAGTGATTAGCAGTCATCTCTCTAGTAATCTACTTAGTCTTATGACTTGTTACTACAAATTCCTTGACATCAGCCAGACAGAAGATGATATACAAAAATCTACGCAATGCTTGAATTTTAATGGTGTTCTTAATAATAATTTACTTTGTAAATAAGTGGTGGTGTTTGGCTAAAATCTCATGCAGACAAAAGGTTTAGAATTAGTTAATCCTGAGTGGAGGATACCCTCGTTGAAAGAAAACAGGAATTGCTGGTGTCAGCTGCTCTTGACTGTAAGAAGTCGGTTTTCTTAGTCGTACTGAAAAGAAGCACTGAGTAGATGTACCTTGATTGTCTGGGAATTTCTCTGTTTGCATTTATTTTTCAAATCTTCCTATGTGAAGACTAGAGACTCTCTATTGTGACGGAAACAGCGTGGGCATTTAGGTATTTCACATAACCTATAACAGTGTCTTGGTGGGTCAGACCCAAGGGTCCACGTAGCTCAGCACTGGCTGGTATCGGGCTGTGCATATCTTAAGCCAGTAGCGTGGTGCAAGTGGAGTAGACAGCCAGGTTGGGGCAGTTGCTTCTGGGGAGTTTACACTGCATTAAATGCATTTTGACGGCTTTACTTTGGACAAAAGTTAGTGTCCTCCTGTACGGTGAACATCCCACTGCATGTTTTTGAAAGAAGTCTGAAGGAAAATTATCTGAAAAATGTTTGCTTTCTGGCTTGCAAGCCTTTCAGGGGTCCACTCTAGGATGTGCCATTTTGTTCCAATATTTGTGTCGTGCAGATGACTGTAGCTTGTCATTGCCTCTACCAGAGACACTTACAAAGAGATTTCACATGCAGAAATAAGTCTCATTTCTGTTCTACTTCTGTTCCGAGTTTGTTTTCTGTTCCTGCTTTTTCACGTGTGCTACCATTGCAGCTACCATTGCCTGACAACTTCTCCTGACTTTTTTGCCACGGGCAAAAATGGTAAGTGTCCTCCTGCAGCTGTGGCAGCTACTGTGTGAGTACACCCCAGACGAGCTGACTCTCCTGCTCCCTCCCTACTTTTGTCTGAGGAGGAAGACATGAACTGTGTTTTACTTTCTTGAGTTTTCACTCTTTTGTGGGCTCTGCCCTACATCCACTGCAGGGTACTATGGGTGTAGGACACAAGGTTGGACTCATAGGGCTAGTGGTTGCCTCTCTGCACTGAGGATGGTGTGGTGGGTCAGAACTTGCTGTTGTTACAAGCTACTGCCATGACTTTGCCATCACTGGATGAAATTTTGGGAGTCCAAACCTGCTGTCACAGGTGTGGCTGTCACCTTATGGAGTCCCATTGCAGTACCTATTGGTCAGTGGTTAACCGGTTTGGGGACGGAGGGCAAATTTTCAGTGGGCAAAGTCATGATCAAGGTCTGCTATGCCATCCTCCAAACGCTGTTCCAAACACTGACCTTGCAGAGAGGCATAGTACAACTGAGTGTCTAGAAGTAAGGGGATTCACTCTTCTCCTGGTGGCATTTGACCATTTGTCCCTTTTAGGTGGGCATAGTTACTTTGCCTCTTCCCTGACTCTCGATGCCCATTTTGACTTTCTTCCTGTTGGCAGATGCCTTTGGCTGTTGGCTCAATGGCCCTCAGGAAACCTGACAGACTTCTGACTGAGTATTTCATTAAGGAAAAGCATAGCTGAAAAGTACCAGCAGCACACCATGTTGGAAAAGGGAGGGGTGAGGGTGAAACTTGTGCCCTGCTCTTCTGAGAAGTGACAAAGGAGGGAGAACTGACAAAGGGAGGAGTGATAAAGTCTGTCCTTCTGCTCCCCTGGCTTGGAGAGGAGAGACTTTTAAGGACAAGGAAGGCCTGTTTTCAGCAAGGAAACATGCATCTCTCCCTGGGAAGCATCTGTTCTTCCCTTCTTTCCGTTTAGCTTGCAGATGAAATGGCCTGCCAGTCCTGTTCCTCGGCTTTTGGCTGAAGCACCTCATTCAGAGCAGGACCGTGCCCTGTCAGCTGCTTGATAGGCTGTCAACACTCTGCTGACATGTCAGCTCATATGAAGCTCCAAAGGGTCTTCATAGCCAGAATCCTTCAATCCTAGAAACTGCCTCCACACTCTTTCCCACAAAAAATACAGCAATCAAGATGTCTGTCAGCCTTGTGATGAGCTATAACATCCCTAGCCCAGGCTCCCTGCCATAGCTTTCCTGCTGCTGCACCCCAGAAAATGCGGGCACTTTAGGCTTCTCTGCTGAAAAAGTGAAGTGGAAGGCACAGCTGCAGCTGAACAGCGATGGATCAGCAAAAGAGTTCAAGCAACACCTTTGCCAGCCTTTTTCTCAGAGAAGACCAACATGACCCAAAAGTTGTAAGTGAAAAGCAAAGGAGGGAAAGTTGAGTCTGTAACTTCTGGAGTAGGGACAAAGATAGGGAAAAAGGGTGATGGGGCACTGATATGGTCTATGCCAGAAACATTCCCCAGTGGACCAGCATGTCCAGAGGATTAAATGGAGCAAAACCTAAACAGCAGAGCCCAGCTTGGGCATCTGGTACTGTGCCTACAGTCATGGGAAGAACACAAGAGGTATGTACCCTGTCTGCAGGCTGCATGCTGAAATGGGGAATAAAAGCAAGTCTGGACTCAACGTCCTTCCAGTGAACTCCCCTCACTGCCCCCTAATACAATGTGACTCATCCTGCTGTGGGCTCTCTGCAGAGGGTCACGCACCCAGCTGAGAGGAGTTCCAGGAGCAGGACCATGGTACTGCTGCTGGCTATGTGACTTCATGAGCACGGAAGGGAAGGGCACTGCCCTGTCGGCCTCTGCCACCTATTGCTGTGTCTTCCAGAGAAGTAGAACCACCCTGACCTGGATCCGTGCTGTTGTAGGTCATGGGCCTGGAGACCCCAAACACCGTGTGTAGTGCCATTGTTGTGATGTTGGCCACTGTGTTCCTGGTGTTTGGACAGGGAAGGGGCTTCACAGCAGCATCTCTCTGTGTCTGGAAGCATAAGAGGGCTGTGTTAGTGTGACACTTCATATACTCTGCTCACTTTGTTGCCAGGATAGATGTGGGCACTCATGCATGGTGGGAAGAGGAGGCAAGGTCTTCAGAAAGGAGAGGGCATCGAGCAAACGTAGGGCAGAGAAAATAGGGAAAAAATATCAAGGGACAGAAAGAGCTGACCACACAAACTGAAGAACATTGAGGGTGATGGGTAATAGTAAAAATGGAGGGACAGCTATCATTTGACTTGTTAAATAAGAAGAGAAGACTCATTGCGTGAGTTTTGGGAGCTTTCCATTGCCAGAGGGATGCCTTTTTGTTGTGTTGGTATCAATGAAGCCCGGCAGGGACTGCGGCTGTCATTCTGACAAGATTTGCTATTGGTTTCTGCCTGAATAAAGCCTATAGTATTGTGTACGGGATGGCACATGGTCTTGTACTGAAGGCAACAACTTACATTTCTAGGTTCAGATCCCTTTTGGGTCTTTCATGACAACTTGTTTTGTTTTTTGAATCTGAAAGTGACGTGAAAAACATCCCCTGAATTTGTTAGACTTATTTCATTAGTATACAAGGAAAGGTTACTTTAAACCTTAAAATGCTATAATTTCTGGGAAAGATCAACATTCAATTTAAATTTTGTCTGAAGAATAACCAGAGAACATTTAGGTAGTTTAAATCTATCATGTCTATTGTGCATGGAAACTGCAGGATTTCTCGTTTTCTTTGCCCAGTTCTGTAAATAGGTAGAATTGTTGCTTTAGCAACAAGCATAATTGTGACTGCAATTTAAATTAAGGTTATGAATATTGTACTCAGCAAAATAATGTAGTTTGCAAACCTTAATGGTTGTGTCTCAAGTGTTAACTGTTCTTCAGGTTAGTCGTCTTATGGTATTTGCATGGGTTTTGTGTGTGAATGCCTGAACTGCATTTTATTTAGCTTGATTTCATACAGAGAGAGGCATTGATCCTGTGTCTGTGATAGTGCATTATCTACATGAGACCTTTGTTTCTGTTTTGTTTATTGTGCTTGTGTGTATGTGCACAGATGATAGCCACCCCAATAAGTGTTCTGTCTGTACAAGATGTAAATGTACTGCCAAGCAAACATCTCAAATTGGTACTGGTATAATGCGCCTTTTTGCATTAGGTCTCAGTTTAATGCTGCGTTCCAGGTGTGTCTGACACCTGCTTGTTGGTTCACGGCCAACCCGCAGCAATTTTGGAACTCTTCAATGTAATTTCTTAGCGAAATACTGTTTGAGCATTACTGTTTTACAGCCATAACATATTACAAAGCTGATAAAGATTGGTCTGGGCCTTCAGATTGTGGCCTTCTCTTTAAGTGATGAGGCAGTCTGGAAAAATGTTCATGGCTCATATGGAGGACAATAACTTATTAGCGTTTGCTGAGCGCTGTGCTAGTCTTACTTCCAGTTTCCAAGCTAGCTTCTTTGGCACTTGTTCGGGTATCTTGGCAAAACCCTGACGTGTGTTGTATATTTTTGCCCTGTATCTTAACCACTAAACACAGGTCTCGGTGACTTGGTTTCATCTTACTGCAGTCATACAAATATGTGATATCCTGGACTTAAGAGGAGTCCAGGTAACATTACCGCATGAAATTGCAACTTGCTTTCTGTGATATAACTTGCACACCCAGCAAACTCTTGGTTTGTGTGCAGTCATGCTTTTGCAAATGATTTGATACTTGTGACACACTGTGATAAACTTTGGATCAGCAGCAGTGTCAGGGAGTTTCCCAGGTATGAGGTGGCATGTGAGAAATTTCAGAGTCAGGTGCTTACTCAGCTGCTGTAGCTAACTGGTGCGGCTCTTACCGGTAAATGGTAACCCATGCATTGTGATAAGGTCTTGTACAGGAACTGCAAGTTTAAGGATTTCCAACCAATTGGTTTTTGCAAGCCCTGCTTATTTCATATAAATGGAGCTCTGTTTAGTTGAAATTGTAAAAAAAACTCAGCTTCCTTCCTTTCCATCTCCCCCCAAATAATCATCCTCTCAACTTGAGACTTGCAGTGATTAGCTACAGATTCTTCTTGAAAGAAACAATCCTTTCAAGGGGAAGAGAATCTCATTAAGCCTTTGCTGTGAGCTGCAGCTCTTGATCAACACACGAAAGACAAACTTGACAGTCATCAGGTGAGTTAAGAACTGCAAAAATATTACCTGTCTCTGTTAAAGAGTCATCAGTTGAAAGAGTTCATCTCAGCCTGAGAACAGAGAGGCTTTTGCGTACTATGTGGCACATAAAAAATTAAAGACATCAAGGATGTGAGAAATCCTAAAGATGCCATGCGTTTCCAAATGAATTGATAAAAGGCCTTAAATCTGAAAGAGAATGAGGTATGAGGTTTACAAATAAATAGATGGAATTTTGAGAAAGTTAGAGATAAGCCGAGACATGGTTACTGGTGAAATATAAATAAACAGCAGTCTACTGCTGTAGTTCCTCGATTGCTAAGCCCTCTATTGGTGTTCTTTTATCTGAACAATTGTTTCCTGAATTTCTTAATAACAACTGATATAAGAATTGACAAATAGTGCTAAATTGCATGGGTTAATTCACTAGTAATTATTGTACAGATTATTAGTAAGCAAAAAAAAAATTAGCATCTACTTTTATCTCAAATCACAAAACAAAAGAACGAAAAGAGAGTGACAGAATAAATGGTCTTTTGTTAAGTTATTGTCTCATAAAGTTTGGAACTGTGTCAGAATCGCTTTTTTGTTTTGTTTTGTTTTTGTTGTTTATTTACTTAGGAATGCTCAGCTCAGATGCAGCATCTGTCTTTCTCTGCAGTCCTTCTACCCGATCTTTCCAGCTGGGTTGAATGCCTTGATGAAGCCTTTCAAATGATCAAATAGATAAAATTGTACATATTCTGTGGGATTATTTTCATTGTTCTTCACCACATGTTCACTGAATAAAATACTTTATAATTGTAAGACACTGTTTTCAAGCTGCACTCTTGCACTACTTGTCGGCTTTGTTGTTTGTTTAGTTTTTTTATTATAGTAAATTTTTGGGAAAAATTGGTCTGCTCATCAACAGATACTTCCAGAGAACCCTCCTAGAACCATTGGTGAAAACTCAGACTATTTTATCAGTGATACTTCATTATTAGCCAGTAGCAGCTTTGGCCCTTCATGACCTAAAAGGACTTAGAAATGATTCTCAGTTTTGCAGAATACACTTAGGAATGGAGAGAAGTGAAAGTATCTTCAACATGGGCTGTCACATGTTTAGAAGTTAGAGCCACGTGAGGTTGCTTGTGACTTCTCTTTGGGTTGTGTTATTGGGAACTGTGAGAAAACAGTATTAGCCAAGGCATAGAGGCACTGTGCTTTGCACGCTTTCACAGGTTTGCTTGTGAGGTATTACCAGTGCTAGCAGTGGCTGAGAAGAATAATAGTGAGCAGTTCTGTTGTTCTATGCTGGCTGTGAATGTGCATCATCATACACCGCTGTGCCACCTACAAAGTTTATTCCCTATTGTAAAGGGAACTGAGAATTTGACCTGGTTATTTGCTTCAGTATTTTATTATTTAATCAGTAAGACCGTGCATTTATGAAACTAATTTTTTGATGTCACTAACCCAAAAGGGATCCTACCCAGGGGGTAAGGGAAGTCTTAGATCTTAGGATTGTCTGCATAATGCTTTTTAATTACCACCTTCATACCATGAAAGAATTCTGTCCCTGTTGGACAGGACATGTGTTACATCTTTATCTCGTGTACTTACTACTTTGGGATTAGATTATAATAACTTCATTAACTCATTCTTTGGCAGCTTTGAAGGTGAGGTGTCTCTGCTTCTGGCCTTTTTATTTCCAAGAAATGTTTTGGATGCACTTTTTTTTCTGACAGACGTATGCTGAGAAATAAGGTAAAATGATGCCTTCTCGTAAACATTTGGAGAAATACTCTGATAATCTTTGCAAGCAAAATTGCAACAGCAGCCATTTTATTGCAAAATAAAAAATTAAAAAAAAAATCGTAGTTTAACTTTGGTCATTCCATTCTAATTATGCTTGAATTTATGGCCATTTTCCCATGACCCATATTAAACAATAGATTTGCATGCTATCGGTATTACTGTGTGGGAATTCTTCGCTTCTAAACAGAGACTGGACACATTTTTCTGAAACGAGGGAGTAGGAGTTCAAATTCTGGAGAGTGACAGGAAAATTTGCTCTAAGCAAAAAAAGCAGAGTTTTTTGCCAAGAAAAACTTTTTTCTTTAGTAAATCCATCACCCATGCTCTAGCAGACTTGCTTAAAAAAACAAAACAGTACTTTTGGGAAGTGCTTTGTTAACTTTTAACAGCCTTTTCCACTACTCTTTGGCTTTCTATCAAGCACTCTTGCCAAGCTGAAGTGATGTGGTGTGTTTGGCAGTGACATACTTCTTTTAGGTGCCAGTGGTGAACTATAGCTTGCTAGTCGTTTTCAATATTCTGTGAAAGCCTTATCGCTGTTAAATATACCGTTAGAGGTGTTACAAAAGGCAATGTCCTATAATACCTTTTGCAGGATTTTCTTTTCAGGTCCTTATTTTGGAAGGATTTTTTTTTTTTTTTTCTCAGAGGGTTTGGAGGTGGTAGTGCGATGGGTTTTTCTGTTTTGTTTCTGAACTGGTTTCCTAGGGAAACGAGAGTTAAAAAAAGGCTTACAGTCTGTCTGTCTCGTTCCTCCAAATAATTATAACCGCACAGTTTCAAACCAATTTGCTAGAAATTTTTAAAGACAATTAGACTGCTCCTAATTTTGTGGAAGCTGGCAGTTGTGTAGAGGACAAAGACCTGTATTGATCAGGGAAAGGTGAGGACAAGCAAGCCATGCACGCTCTCCCTGGTGACAGCTCGCTGGCCAAAGAGCCAGTGCATCGTTCCAACATAACCACAGAATCTCTGTTTCTCATCAGTTTGAGGAATCCAAGGGGTGGAAAGAAAAGAGAAGAAGGCAAATCCGTGGCTGTGGCAGCAGTGAGGTTGGAGAACAAAAGCCTCATCAGTGGGAATCACTTCATTAGCTATGCTAATGGAAAAAACTTGAGTAGGAGTTTGTATAATAGCACTATATATAGTGATACAGGTAGCAAAAAGTCAGCAAAAGGTGTTTTATCTAGTGCTGATTTTAATCAGCTCTTTAACCACCTTTATGGACCAATAGAGTCAGCAAATCCAATAACGTATTGACAGTGAAGTAGGTCCTCTTTGGTATAGCTCTAACTCTCCCTTATCTCATTTCTAAAGGGCACAATTGCTTGCTTCGTTGCAAAGTAAGTGATCCATTTGGGGGTTCTAGCTTTATATCTTCCAGAAGTCGTTTTAGTTTGTGTGGTTGTTCTAAAAATCATAGATGGGCTAATACATGGCTCTTCCACATGCCAAATTAACCAGGAACCGTTAGGGAAATTGCTTGATAGGGATTACTGCCACCCTGTATTTTCATACTTCCCATGCGAATGTTTGCATGTAAAGTATGTCACCAGAGAGAGGGTTTCCTGTGATAATTTTAAACAGTGAGGATTTGGATCACAAGATCTTCCTCTTCAGGCCTGTTTTTCTGCAAATATCAGAAAAGCTTTAGTTCCAACTGGATTGCTCCCTTCGATGCTATGGGGTAAGCTCAAGAGTGGCTCTGGGAGAAATTTCTGTGAGGGTGATATGAGGTCTGCTGTGACATTAAAATTTAAATCTCAGTTGTGTACAGACACAGACTCTTCACGTGAAAGTCACATACTCTAACAGAGGTATTCTTACAGTTTGCAGTGATGGGAATATATTCCCATTACCAATGCAGCTGAACAAAAAGTAGAAGCGTGGGGCAGGAGAGCTGAGAGGAATGGTAAATACTTTCCAGAGAATGTTTTGCATTTGGTTTTTCATTGCACTTCCCCAAGCAGGCCTAACAACTGGAAACAAAGACAGATCTAATTTACTTTTTATTCCTCTTTAGAATTTGGAGTTTTCCTGGAAAGGTCGATAGAGTTAGATGGATCAGTTTTGTTTCTGTTTATAATCTAACAGCTGTTGTGTGTTCTGGGTCTTGCATAGGTGCCCATGGAAGTGTTTGTCTTAGAATCGCTACAAGGTAATGTGTTTAAAAAAAAATCCAAATGCATTACATCTCCCTTTCCTCTGAATTTAATTTGCCTGCCCCCAAATATCTCCTGTTTATATTGAATTTCATCATGTAGCATTCTCTTACCCAACTATGTGTTTCAAACATAACCAAACCTGGGGCCAAAATCTAATTGAGAATATATCTTCAAGTAACACTGCTTGCTTAGTTATACAATGTATGTTACATTTTTGGCTGCTTTAACATTTATTTAGTTTTGCCAGTAAAGCTGAAAACAATTTAACAGACATATATGAAAAATTATAAGATTTCCCAAATAGGGGAATTTGATTTAAAGGAGCACCAAAAGAACGCTGAGAAGTTACACTTCATGTTACCTTCCAAATGAAAAACACACGTAATTTGGAAATGTCTTCTCTTTATCTAAAAAATGAAATATATTGCACATGGAAAAAGATAAAAAGGTGAAAGTCACTGCGATACTTTACTTATTCTAATTTAAAATATTAAGTGCTTAGTATGTACCACTGCCTTTTGAAAAAAAAAGGAGTGTTGATGCAGTCAAGAGATGGGAACATCTGAAATAGGGTAGTATTTGGACTTCAGTGACAGGACTGGAAAAAATCCATTTCTAGCTTTTAAAAAAAATCAAACAAACTTGGCATGCAGTATCATCCTAAATAAGATTTTACAAGAAAGACTGAAAACACCTATTACAACAGAAGGGGAAAATATATGTGAAACACTGGAGGTTTAAAGTGAGAAGAAACAGAAACCAGCAGGTGACATTTGAATAAAGTCTTCAAGCATTTATAAAGCTATCTGTCCTTTTCTGTATATATAATGTAAAGTGTTATGTATAAAATATATATAGGCATGACCTGACAGGAGGATTTTGGTTTCCCTGGAGACTATCAGTTCTCTGTTGCACAGGTTGGCTTGGGGAATAAGAGCTATCTTGATAAATCCAAATCTTTCTTCCTGAGGTTACTGGATATGTCAGTGTATTTAGATCTTTGTGTTAAAGACTGAATTTATAAAAAGCAAACTTTTAAATGTTCTATTTTCCAGCTACTTCTCTTGGCATGTAGTTATGATATGCAGCAATTATCTTGTGAATTGGGGAAAAAAAACCACTTTTATTTTAATACTTTGGCAGTTTTATCTTCTTGTTTGAGTTGTGCAAAGTCTTTGATTTTAATCACAATTTTCAGTGTATCATGAAAAACGTACACCAGCTCATAGTGCATGTATTCAGCCACAGTTACTACTGTTGGCTTCTTTCTGAACCCTTTTCCTTAAATGTTTTGAAATCCTCTTGTCATTTTTCAGTTTGGAAACTAGGCTTCAATCAGATTTATAGTTATTAACTATCTTGTGAGTATGGAAAAAAAATCCCTAATATAATGCATGCAGCCTACTTTGTTCATCTGTGCTTGATTAAGAATAAACACAGTAACCCCAACGTTGTTCTCAGTTGATTTGGATGGAAATCAAAAAACCCCAAGAAAAACGAGAAACGGGGGTAGTAAATGAAGAGGATGAGGTGGTTCCAGCCAGAGACCCCCTCTTCCCGTCACAGTACCAGAGCACAGAAGGGTCACGAGGTGGCTCAGGGTGAAATGAAGGCTGAATAGATTGGGATTTAAAAGCCCTATTTTCACAATTTCTGTCAAAGTCCAGGGGTGTGGAGTATGCAGATGGTGCAAACCCGTTGCAACGTTGGGGGTTGGACTAGATGATCTTTAAAGGTCCCTTCCAACCCAAACACATTCTGTGATTCAATATGTAGATTGATATATGAACCTTTCTGCTTTTTTAACTCCTTGAAGAATCAGCACTTGCAGCGTTTTATTGACAATAGGATATAGTGATTTGGAAAGCTTAGAAATGCTACAAATTCCATTTTAGAGACTTTCTCATCTAGCAAAGTATACCATAAAATGAATAAATTCTGCATAATTTGGAACTTATTAAAGTAGGCAATTTTTTGTATTCTTCTGAGGATATTATCTGTTTTTTACAGTTCTTTTACTGCAGTCCAAGTTTGCTTATTGTAAAATTTGCAAAGAATCCAGTGTTCTTTGTTATATTCTGCAGTTCTAAAACCTGAAATAAAAATTTGCCAGAAATATGGAAAGAACATCAAAGTGAAGCATAAAACAGGGAGGAAGAGAGGAAAAGAAAAAGGGGGGGTTTATGCCACGAAGAGAAGACATATGTATTAAAAAGTATGGGAGGGAGAGAATGAGACGATTCTGTAGGCTGCAGGATTAGCTGTGAAACTGGCTAGTCTTCATTTGTATTGCTGCTAAGAAAAATGGTGAGCACATTAGTTAGAGAGAGGGGTGAAACAAAAAAGAAGCATCAGCCCTCCAAATTTTGTGATGACACCAGTTTCTAAGATATCGGAAGATCTCTTGGAGACCTTTTACTTTTTCTTCTCCTTGGGTAGCTCCTCATTCCCTCCCTCTTAAAGTATTTGATTACTGGCTACTTGCTGTGAGAGGACATGGTGGACCGCTGGTGGAAGTAATGGGAATTCCTATTTCACTACTTCTTAAGCTGTTAAAATGAACAGCATTCAGTGTTTGACTTTGGCAGTTAAAGTATTGCCGTCAGGAGATTAACTTGGTGTCTGAAGGCTTTGGGGCAGGGAACCAGTACTTTTTTTGGGGTTGGAAATAGATGTGAATTAACATGCTGGCCCTTCCTGTAGTTCAGAATTAACCCTGTCTCTCCTCTGTAATTCAGTGTAATACTTGCCTTTTGGAGCTTATCACAGAATCGTGGGGGGTTGGAAGGGACCTCTGGAGATCATCTAGTCCAACCCCCCTGCCAGAGCAGGGTCACCTACAGCAGGTTGCACAGGATGGCATCTGGGTGGGTTTTGAATGTCTCGAGTCGGAGATTCCACCATCTCTCTGGGCAGCCTGTGCAGCTCTGTCACCCTCCTCGTGTTTAGATGGAACTTCCTATATTCAAGTTTGTGCCTGTTACCTCTTGTCCTATCACTGAGCACCACTGAAAAATATGTTATACAGATAACATATAACATAACTTGTTATACAGGTAAGAAGTCTGTATGAATAAAATATTGCAACTTTGAACACTTTCTCCTTTTGGTTAGACATAATTGGAGTTTTCTTGAATTTGTGAAATGTAAATTATCTGTCTTTGTCTCTGTGTTTGGTCTGCATCAATTTAGGAAGTAGAACCAAGCAGGAGGGAGGGACAAATAAAAAAATCGTTTCAAAGAGCTGCTCAAGTACAGAAGGGATAGGATTTGGTTCTTTTTCCTCTGCACAGTTTAAATAAGACATCCCTCCTCTTTTTCATTTTCTTCTTTTTCGCTTTTTACACAGTCATTAACCCTTCTTGCGTCTAGTAAGTAGTCTTAATTTTGCCTGTTTTGCGTAATTCTGCCCACAAGCTAATATACGTAAGCTGTGAGTCATTTAAAAAGTGCTTGTCAATTTATTTAGGTTACTAAACTTCTGTTTAGTGGTTGTTTTTTCACTTAGTGGAGGTGATAGCCTGGGTATTGCCTTTTTTTCTGAAACACCCACAATGAAACTATCCGCACATTATGTTTGTGGCAATGTACCCAGTTCTTAAGGTATTTATCTTATGCTTGCAAGATACAGAAATGAAACTCTGACTGGACAACAAACAAGATAACTCAAAGATGCAATGTGATTAGACAACACAATTGATTAGACGAAGTTGTCTAATCTCACTGCATCTGTGAGTTGTCTTAGTGCTTTCTTGATTTGACTAATGCACATATCTAATATTTCCTAAAGGAAAGAAAGGCATGTTGGTGTATGTCTGTACATATACATACACGCACAAATATATGTATTCATACATATATATACACACATGTTTATATTCATACATACTTTCAAAGGGTATATACACAGTTTCACAGTTTTTGTATGGTTTTTGCCTTCTCTACCTTCTTAAGATACAGTGTATTGCTTTTGAATATTTTTATGTTCCATTATTACATTTTCACTAAAAGTAAACACTAGGAGCTTATTGAACAGTCATCTTTCATTTAAGGTCCTTATTTCTCTTGCATATTCATTCTTACTTTCTTTGACGGGAACACTTATTGTATTTGCCTTGAAGATTGAAAGAAAAATCACTGAGAATGTCATTTAGCATAACCGAAAAAGCAATGTGATCTATTAACATCCAGTGTCTTGCTTCTGCCGACGGCCTGAACAGTGATGCACCCAGACTGTCTTGTCTTTGAAATTAAGGAACCTCTATATATACCCCATGGAAGCTCAAGCTCTATTAGAAAGAAAAAGAGACTATAGCACAGCTTGTTGTAGTTGTTACTCCAAAAGACTGAGCATTTAACTCATTAAATTCTAGCTTTAGTGTGTTTCAGGTAATTAAAAGCTGTGCAATAGTGTCAGAAGCACCATATATCTTTTGCTAGCTTAGTCATACTGCTTTAGCGTTTGTTTGGTAGGTTTTAGTTCAGAAACAATTATTTGGAATTCCTCACAAAACTCCCCAGAAATCTGTTTACTCCTTTGTGTTCTTTACATTACATTATTAGTGGGTTTGCCTTTTTTTAAATTGGAGGTACTCTGAGTCTCTTGATAGCTTTTTGTTGCTGTTGACAAGAAACTGAGTTGAATCAGGAAAGAGTAGTTATAGTTAAGTGAGAGTAACATAAGTGCATTGTTTTGCCATGCAAACAATTTGTGCTGCGTAAAAGACAGTTCCTTAGTGTTTGTAACATAGAATGAAAATTTGCAATAGATGCGTTAATATTTTTTTGTTTGAGATTGACCCTGATTGGAAATAACCATGTTCTCCCAGGATGGGTCAATAAGCGTTTTGATAACATTCAAGTAACAGTTTGCTTTCTGTTCTCCAGAGGAACGAATTGGCCTTACCAAGCCTTAATAGTTGGAAAGGATGATGATCTGGATTCTTTCAGCTGTTCCAAACCAGCTGCTAAATAAGTCAGTGAAAAGTGCCTTAAAAACTTTCCTATTTATAGTACAGAGAGGGGATCTTTTCCAGTCTGTGCTACATCATTATATGAAATCCAACACTTCACAATAGATTTTTACCCTGCATCTTCCTCCGGGTGAATTCTGATGTTCGCCCACCTCTCTGAAAGGAGCTGCGATACCATTCAGCCCTCTACCCGCACAGATAAACCCAATGACTTTGGTAAACCAAAAAGAGACCTGACAGGATGGTCCTTCATTTAGCAGTCAGCATTCAGCTTGCAGGAACTAGCTGCTCAGAGCAGCACTGGTTTGTTTGTGTATCTGAATTGTTGTGAGCATGCACCTTCTGTCACTGCAATTGTACCTTCCAACAAGAAATCACAGTTCCAGTAGTACAGGTAATTCCAAAATTTCAAATGGAGTGAAAATTCACAGAACCACTGAAAAAATGCTGCTTGTTTTACCACTTTGATCATGTAAAACATTAATGCATTGCTTTTATTTAAGCTTCTGAACGTTATCCAAACGAAAAACTTTTGACATGTTCCTGTGAAATGTTTTAATGCAGGTGAAACTGCATCTTCTGACAGTAGACTTTCTAGTTAATATTTTTTGGCTGGCCCTAATGTAAAGACAATGTTTTGCTCTACTAGAACTTAGTCTGCAGTAGATTTGATTTCTTTAAATTAAATTAAAGTTGCTGGAAATGAATTAATATTAAATTAAGAAACAGCAATCCTCATACTAAATCGAAGAAGTGTGCTTGCTTTGGTATTCTCCAGAATGATCAGGGCTGTTATAAACAATCATCAACATGCTCGGGAAGTGCCCTGTGTGAAAGCATGGGAAATTTCATGGACTTGGGCGAGATTTATGTGTTTGCTCACACACATCCTCGGTCATATACTCTCTTCCCACATTATTCTCTCCATTCGTTGTTGCTATTTAGTTTCCTGCTAGCAGACATGCAATTATGACCGCCTTGGTGGGATGCGTGAGGCACAACAGAGCGAGCTAATGCCGCTTGCCATGAGGTGGTCACTAAAGGCAGGAGGTAAATAGCCAGATCTATTATAAAGCCCTGCAGGACATCCGTGGATGGTGTTGGGGTAATGGCTGTATTACCATATGACCATAATTTTGCTTGTACCTTGTTTTCATCTTACGTGCTCATTACTAGATCCCTTAAGAACCGTAGACGCTAGCACCTGGCCACTATCCAGATTCTGTCAGGTGGTCTCCTACGTGCTCTGCAGAGTGCAGGAGGGAGATTTGGCTGCTTTAGGACAGCAGCAAGAAATTCATGCTGGGTAGGGAGCTGCAGGGAAAAAGTGAGTAGGAGTGTCTAAGTGTGTAGCATGCCTGAATGTTTGCTCCTTTCTAGCTCACAGGCACAACCCTGCTCAGGGGCAACTACCTGCCTTTGAGCCCCCAGGGAGGAGAGGGAGAACTGCGCTGTGGTTGCCCTTCCAGTCCTTTTGTTGGCTGCCTCCCTCTTCTGAGGGCTCCATAAGCCCTGACCTCTCCTGGGGAGTGGATGTGAGGATACTGTGAGGTTGGTGAGACACTGGAACAGGTTGCCCAGAGAAGTCGTGGATGTCCCATCCCTGGGAAGTGTTCAAGGCCAGGTTGGATGAGGCTTTGGGCAACCTGGTCTAGTGGAAGGTGTCCCTGCCCATGGCAGGGGGGTTGGAGTTAGATTATCTTTAAGGTGCCTTTCAACCCAAACCATTCTATGATTCTATGTCATTGTTCTTCCCATGAGTCACCTGGAAGAGCTGTAGCTTTGTGGAAGGGCCTGCAACGTTTGTGGTGGCAGAAGAAGGAGGTAGGAGGAGGAGCACAAGTGACTCCGTAGCCTGCTGGCTCTGGGTGCATGAATGGGAATGGTTCACAGGACCAACCACAGGCTTGGGACAGCCTCATCCTGTGCTTTGAAAAAGAAAACAGTTATGACTGTATTTCTTGAAGGCTCTGAGCCTGCTGATGTGTGTTAAGCCTGATCAAATGGGAGTATTGTGCTTGCGGCTGCCCGGGAACTGAGTTGCTGCACCGGTTAATGGTCTGGGTCCGGTGAGTTTTCTGGTCTTCCTTTTTGTGTTTCAGGCCCCATTATGCACCACGTTTTGGGTATGTATTGGTGCAAAGTGCTTTCTTCTGTACCAAGTATAGACAGAACATGTGTATGGTCTATGTGCACACCAATTTGATCTTTGGTTGTTTTAATGCAAAGGAGAAAGGCTTACTTAATGTTTCATAATAAATTGAGGAACATTACTTTGAAAATGCATGCGAACATGAAAACTTTAAAAGGAAACAGAAACTAGCGAAAAGTGTTCCAGTATTTTTGTGGAACATTTTCGTGTGTAATGTGAACTGTCATTAAGGACTCTGTCAGTCTTCAACAGCTGCGACTGGAATAATAGCATAAAAGCTTAATTGGGAAAACATGTTAAAAAATTAAGACCAAAAAATCCCAGCATTTAATTTGTGTTGTTGGAGTAAGCAAACTAAGTAAACACCTAACACAGGATAATAGAAATTTAGAGTAGAACTGTATGCTTGTCCTTTTAAATAAAGTATTAAGGATGAGCACCGAGAAACTGACCTAAATTTGACTCTGAATTTGACCATTTCAGTAAAGAGAAATTAAATAAATGCCTTTTTGGCATTTAACATTTTATTTTTCCTGGAGCATAGCTATCATTCAAGTAGAAATAAATTAAAAAAGAATCAAGTTTGTTTTAGCTTTGTCATAAACGCTACTAGCAGGAAGGGAAAATTGCTGCTTATCAAATAGAACAGAGTTAAAAGCATCTAATTCTGTTGAGCATATATATTATATAAAAATGTACTGTAGTTGATGATTGTCTTTATTAAGCATGGGCTAATAGATGAATCCATGCTTTATTTTATAAAGCATAATATACCTTTCCTATTTAAAACTGTGGGGTTATAGCATCTCAAAGGTACCCAAATCTATTGTTTTAATATAGAAAAAATAGCCTCCTTGTTGTAGACCATTGCTGTAACTGTCTTTTTTCTTAATATTTGATTGAGATACGTCACCTGCTTAAAAGACCATAGCATAATTGTCAGAGGTCACATGAGATGCTTCAGTTTGAAGCTGGTTGGTGGCTGTGGTAGGAGCCCTGGATGATCCATTGGGAGGGAAAGCAGAGCTCCTTGACACAGGAGGAACCAGTTCTCCTCAATACCTGTCTCCCCAGCCATGTTTCTCAGCCTGCTCTCAGTCCCCGAGGATCCCTGTGGCAGACTGCACCACCTTCCTCTGTTTCCCGTAAATTGCTTTTTGGAGCTGCAGAGATGACTCCTTTCAAATATACATGACTCAACCTGTAGATTTTTATGTCAACTCAATCCTTTTATTGATTTTTCTGTGGCAAGATGGTGACTGTGAGTGTTTGGTCAGGTTTTTCCATTAGCAGCAAAGAATGCACAAGTCCCTAGACCCAGGAAAGTCATCTCATGGGTATAGGTCGTGTAACACAAACTTTCTTTTCTTTTTGAAGGATTTCTAAGCTGCACTTTTCTGTATGTATCTGAGCATTTCTGGAAGTGTTTTCAGCTTCAATTATGAGTCAGGCAACAAACTAATTTGCCTGGTAATCAGTTCCAAAAGCAGCCAGCACTTCTATTTCCACTTTCAGCCTTAGCAAAATTGAAAAACACAGCATCTGTCATTTACAAGTTTCTTACAAGCTGGTCTAGATGTAGACAGAATAAACAAAGGAATCTTTTGAGGTCAGGTTGTGAAGTGCAACAATAAATAAGGAAACACAGTGCAGCATATAAAACTTAGAGCTAGCTGCATTTCAAGAGCAACATGGAGGCTGCTAAAAGAATTCAGCTTTATCTTTTGGCAAAATAGAGGCTTATAATAAGCAGTGGAGTTACCCAAGATTTTACGTGGTTTTTCATTTGCTCTTTTACCTTTCACAAGTCCCTGTTGTACACAATTTTGATTTTCCTTTTTCTTTTGAAAGTGGCATGGTTAAAATTCTCTTTAACAACTAAAACAAAAGTTTTCATGGATTTTATTGGAAGTTGTGTAAGGTTTTCTGAAAATGTTAACATTTTTCTAAGGTGAAGTAAGGAAAGACTAGATCAACAACCACTTTCGTAAATTAGGTATGCAACTTAGCGGAATTAGCTGAAGAAATAATTGAAATCTTATCATTTAAGTTTGAAGACTGTTGAATGATGGATGCTACTCTCCAGGAAGGTCTGATGTCCTTTTTCAACCTACTTTTAAAGAGAACTGTATGATTGTTAGCCTAATTTAATGCCCACAACAATACTGGGACAATAACTTACTTAGAAAATATCCAGAGGATGATGAATAGCAGGATTTCTGGGGAGGAATTTGCATCACATGAACCAGTCTGTGGGAAAGTAACAAGAATGCACAGCACAGGTCTGTAGATTCATGAAACTCGTGTAGACCTTGTGGGCATCAGTTGTGTGACAGGAACTGTCTTTTTTAGAAGGATCTCTATTTCAAGGAGAAATTAGCAGTAGTTCAGCATCAAACCGAAAAGACGTATTGAGTGTAAGGCTTAAAATGGTTCTGTCCAGAGTCTGTTAAAACTCACTATTTTCATTACCTACTCCCAGCAATAGACTGCTGAGTATCTTTATTGAGGTTTGCAAATCTGAGAAGTGCCCTTCACACTGTGGAGGTCAGAATTCAGAATGGCACTTGAAAATGGAAAATAAAAAACCCTAAAATTCACTCAGGGTGGGGACGTTTGGCCACTGTTAGTTGTGGGGAAAAGAATCCAAATGATGTAAACTGCCGTGGGATGTATAATAAGTGTGAAGAAGCTTTTCCATTCTGCAAAGCAGTGATGAGGCTTGTGCTGTATCACTGTGATGAGACTTAGGTACTATACTTGAAGAAAGATGTGGACCAATTGAAAAGAATCAGGAGAGAACCATCAAAAATTATTTAGAAATCTAGAAAGGGAACAGGAAACATTGAAAGGACTGAATTTCTACAGTCTAGAGAAGGTAAGATTAAGGCGTGACGGGTATTAAGAGCTGTAAAATGCTGATGCAGAAAAGAAATGTTCTAGTGAGGAAGTAGCAGTCTTGAATTTCAGAGATGGAAATTTAGGCCAGGTGCTAGGAAAAGGTTTTGAAAAGTAAGAATAGAGAAGGACTGAAACATGACTTACGGTGCTTGTGGAATCTCGATTACTCAAGGTTTTTAAAAATAGATGAGAAAAACTATGAGAAATAGCTAAACTAGAACTGATCCTGCCTCTCGGTAATAGGATGAACTAGCTGGATAGTCCCTCCCAGCTCTGTTTTCTATTACCTTTCTTTTTTAATCAAGTGTACATCCCAAGGCTGCAATTACATGTGTTTTTACACTTTCCCCTCATGTTTAGCTTTTAAGAGGAAGCAATCATTCTCCCTTGTTAATGACTAGACTTTCTACTAGGTTTACCCAGGCATCCTCAGAAGAATCCAGATACTAGGTTCATATGCAAGACAAGCATCAGTTTTCACAGATGATTGTTAAAAATTGAAGCACCGTTACCTTAATTAACATTGCTGAACAGTTTTTAGTCATTCCATTGTATTCCAAGTAAAACCCTCATTTAGAAAGGTATTCTGGCTTTCATATTCTTTTAATGAATTAAACTATTTGCTGTGTAGTTAAAAATTTTTGGAGTCTGAGCCACATGAGATGTTAGTATTTCTAACATGGGTTTCTTTCCCCATTTTGATCTCCGGTAGGGTCCAGTAAGTAACAGTCAGTTTTATTATTTATTATGTATTATTCATTGGGCCATCTCTTTTTATGACTCTGAAGTGATTTGTATGCTGTTGTAGGAGGTAGAGCCCTATTGTCTGTCAATGTACACGTTGCTTGGATTTCTCATTTTATTTGCAAAAATAATAAAAATTCTTCATCCTATAGTTCTTGGTCAAAAAGTTCCATTATCCTCTTCGGGAACGTGGTGTTATATGAAGAAAAAGCATACCAAGCACAGCTATTCTATTATTATTTAAATTATTCGTCTGTATTATTGGTTTTGAATATTTATTAGTTTTTTGATAACCTCTTTCATTATTCATAAAGGGTAGCCACGCAGTTTGAAAAAAGCAGTACAATGAAACCTTATTTTGCATAGCTGGTGTTTTTCATACACACTGTTCTCTGGTGCTTTTTTTGTAACGAAGGCCTGCAAGGTGCTGGGAACCTCCGTCGTGTTTCTTGCAACATCCCCTCCCTATTGGTTTCAGTGGGCGGGGAAAACATCCAGCACCTCTTCACCCTGTATGCTCTAACATGGTTAGGGATGAAATAATAAATATCCCCCAAGAGAGATGGAAATGAAGAGGCAAAGGTCAGGAAAGAAAGATGTCTTTTCACATAAAATATGAAAAACATGTGAAGAATTACTGATGCAGAGAGAAAGAGAATGGAAGGTTATTTTAGGTGATTTATGGGATTTTCTTTTGAAGCCCACAAGACTCCAAGGAAATAATGGCAATTGCTGTACTGACTGCAGTATCTGTGTGTATGTCGAGTGTCTGACAGGAGTCAGCATCAGATGCTTCCCAGGAAGGCATAAAACTCCCCAGTAAGCAGATTGGGGATGGATTATTTTCATGCACAAGGTCTAATCCTCACCTCTAATATGTATAGGAATCATCTCCAATATGTATAGGTTTGTTTAAACCCTGAGGTATGATAAGGTTTAGTGTCTGTTCTAAAAGGTTCCTCATCACTACAGGTATGCATTGATCTTAGCGTTCTTGTTATCAATATACCTACAGAGCACTTCAGACATGTTGGTAGATACTTGATCTCAACAGCATTTTGCATCAGTGATCTCTTAGACTGATAATACAGCTTTTGTGTGGATGAGTGCTTCTGTTTATTGCTTTTGAATTTGTTGTGTTTTACCTTTATTGACTATCCCCTTTCTCTTGTTGTATAACTTTGACTCATGACTTGCTCTCCTCAGCTTGCATCACTGTGACGACTACTAAAACTTAGAATATCTTTTGACTGACTGCCTTGTTTTTATTAAATCCTCCACTTCATGTCTCCCAGACTACATAGTGAATTTGGCATTTTAGTGTGTATGACTTCTTGTTTAATTGCACCAGTCTCTTGTGTGATACAAGTCCTTCTGCAAGACAGCCTGCTTAAAATCTGAAATACAAAATGGGCCTCAGGACAGGTCGATTTTTGTGTTAATATTGTAGATCACTGTGAAGCTTGCTTGACTCTGAAGAGCCTGGATTTTAAAAAACATGATAGTCCAGTGTAGGATTATTGACCAATTTCTTTTTGTTTCCAGCTGAGCTGCCAGGATCATCTGCAATCAAGCTCTCCTCCTTGCGTGATCTTCCAGCTCAGCTGCAAGAATTGTACCAGCAGGGCTTCGTCTTGGCTGCTGTCCACCCTTTCGTGCAACCAACTGATGAAAAAGAGAAATCTCCTCAGGAACAAATCTTCAGGGCTGTGCTTATCAAGAAAACAGAAAGGTAAAGCACTTCCAGTGAACTGGGATAAAAATAGACAATGTGATTTCCTGCTGCGTTTTGACCTACATCAGGAAATTATAGCAGAGTTTACTGTGCAAGACTTGATTTTTTTTTTTTTTTTTTGTGGGCTTGAATAGGCTTAACTTGTTCTTCATGTTTACAATTCATCTGCAGTTTGGCAGACGACTCGAAGAATAATAAGTTGAAATATGCTCTGTATTTTGGGATGTGTTGTCATGAGAGGCAAAGAAACAAGCCCTATGCCTGACAATTTAGGAGGATGATCCCATTGGTACCCTTTAAGAATTTATTAGATTAAATTATGACACAAGCAATGTTTGCTTAGAAAAGACATGTTTTGTGTTTAGACAGTTACAGTTAATGCAATTAATTTGAGAACTGCAGTACTCATGCATACTTCTTAAATTTATGTGTAGACCTAAGGCCCTTCTTCCCTCTAAATGATACAAGTTCTTTTAATTTTTCAGTCAGTGCAAACTCCTTAAATAAAAAGATGACTCTCCTGCTTTGTCCAGTCCTTTAAAATATATTAAGAATATTTTACATAATCGAAGTCTGAAGAAGAACAAAGAAACAGGAATACTGTTTTTTTATGTTTTAATCTGATTTTAAAAAAATAATAGAATGTTCTACTAAATAGCCCAGAAGAAAATGAAAATGTGAATATTTATGAACGTATATTTATGATTTTTAGTTAAAGAATTAAAACATAATTTAACGTTATCTGACCACCCACAACTCTGCAGCTACCTGTGTTGTTGCCACCATTCTGTGCAGTTTTCCTACATTAGTTGCATTCCCCAGTCCACCCCTTCTTACAGTGACCTATACTGAAGGCTGGGGGATAATTAAACCTCCATTTGCCAATCCTAGTTCCTCTCTTCACGGTGATGCTTGAAGGAAAGGATGTAACTGTTTTAAGCACCTCTTTAAAACTAAGGTAAAACCACCATTTGATTTGCTACAGCCTGGTAATCAATTGGTACCAATTACAGATAGGGTCAAGCTTCAGTCTGTGACCTAAGGAAAAGGTTTTGCATTTCATTAGCAAATCTATGTAGGCATTAGGGGTTGCAGGCAATTGTAGCTTCTAAAATAACTCTCAGCTTACCTTGACTTGCTCTTAGTTTTATTAATACAGAACTTCATGCTGGCTTGCCTGATATTATTGTTGAAAGGGTTTCCAGTTTTATGGTCAAAACCTAAAATATTTGGCTGAACTTCTTGAGTAATATTGGGCTGAGCTTGCCTGGTTTTGGGGCCTTGCTTTCCCCGCCTACAAAATACCCTGCTGCAACTAATGAAAGTATTTACATGCATGAGTTTGCAATGTTAAGTAAGCGCTTAAGCAATTCTGCTGGATTGGGGTCCAAGGGTTCAGCATCTTCCAGGACAGAGCTGTGAAGACACATCAGGGAAATGCAGCATCCTTTTTGGAAGAGCCATATGGTCTTCAAGCCAGAGCGCTCAGTGTGTCGCTGCTGTCTCGTACCGTATCCAGTAGTTTACATCTGTGCGGAATGATTGTGAAAGAGTACAAAATCTTAATTGCCTACTCACTCACTTGGGTGCCAGTGTTTCACACACTTTAGACAGCTGTAAATGACTGTACAAAATTGAAGACAGTAGAGAGTCTTGAACCAATTATATTTCCTTTTACATTCACACTCCATTTCTTTGCATTCCCTTATCTGTCATTTCTGACTGCCTGGGGAAGCGGAAGAGACTTGGTGCAGCAGAGAAAAAACAGACAAGTACCAGAAAGGGAAATGACATCAGTTTGGTGTTTCGTGTTGTTTAAATGTTCCCAAGTTCATCTGAGAGTGTGGGAGAAGCTGCTTCCATAGTGTGTGGGTGCAGCGAATGTTCACATTGCCAAGTGCAATGAAGAGACATGGGTGTTGCGCAGACTTCAGGTGACCGTAGCCTGCATAGAGACCAGCTGTGTTTGAACCTTGAGTTTATCCCATTCCACTAACAGCTGGGGAGAGAAAATACGCGGCAGTAGGAAAAAAAAACATACATAGTTAATTTTTTTAATTAACCTTTCTCATTACACTGCTGATAAAGAATAAATGGTACTTTTTTCACTGAGGACTATCAGGTCTCTGGCATCTGTAGGCTGTCTCTGTATGAAACAGTTGAACTCTTGGGTAGAAGTTAAGATCTACTTAGGTTATTTGTCGATCAGATGAGCGTTTATTTTTGTCATAAGATTTTAGGAGTATAAGTAGTCCAGCTACAGTTGTAGGATTACTAGTAACATCATTTATGCTCTGAAGTACAAAGTGGTCCCCTGCTGTTTTCTGTAACGGTGGTGCCAGGTGTGCATGGGGAGCCAAAGAGTCTTTATAAAAAGCTCTGTACCTCGGCGTGGGGCCCATCCTCAGGCTTCCTGAGCACTTTCTGCAAAACACCTGAGGCTGTAGCGCCTTTCTTACTGCAAGTGTTTTACCACGAACGACTCCCAACACTATATGCTTTATCTGTCAGTTGTCTGGCAGATAGTAGGTGCTGGTTTTCACCTTGCTATTTTTGTTGCCTCAATGCAACAAAAATGAAATTGTTGTATTGGTGCCTTTTTGGTACAGTAATGTCAATTCTGTGTATAAAGAGACAGAAATGAACATTTGAATTAGTCTTTAATCAGTGTTGCACCGTTATATTTCAGGTTTATGTTTTAAAATGAAGACTATTGACTCACATTTTGAGGGCTTGGTTTTACAGCACTGCCTCTCCAAAGGTAGGAAGAGGCTATACTAGCTGCAGCAGATGATGTGCATCAGGAACTACATGCTGCTGCTATCACTGAAATTTGCAGTGCCTTAATTTGTTCAAGAATAAAATGGAAAAGGTAGTTCTTAGATGTGTTACGCATTAAAACTCATGAATAAAGTACCTGTTAGTGTTATTCCTCCTATTTTGTCATTGTCCTGGAGTTTTAAAATACTTGGTGTGAATTTGCAATGTCATTGTACGTTTAAGGTGACTTTTAAAGTTACTATGACAGTTTTGTGTTTAATCTGTACTGGTAGCTCTGTGGCTTCACTATCTTTGCTATCTAATCAGTTCTGGTAAATAAGGAAGTAGGAGCCAGTCCTTCTCTAGGACATATGAGGAAACGCATTCCTAACATATATGGGAGCTGTAAATGTCGAAAAGCAAGGTTTGTCCCTTCGAAATATTAGGGAGAATATGAAAGTAAAGGACAGATTTATTTTTTTTTAAATCAACAATACAATTGTTTGCACTGCAAAAAGTGTCATGTTCAATTAAATTAAATGAAGTAAATATATTCTTTAGAGGCACTGGGCATGAAGGCAGTTTGCCAAGTAGCTGAAGGACTCTGCCATTGCTCTCGTTAAATTTAATATAATACATCTAAATATATCTGTAGCACCTAATTGCATTGTGCACACTAACCAGTTGATTGGAAGCAGTTTGGAAGTCAAATAGAATAGAGTTGGATAAAGAAATAATAACTTTAATGTTCCTGTGAGTATTTTTTCTCTCTCTCTTTCTCTCTTTAAATTTCCGTGGACTTTTTAATTAAGAAGCAGTTGACTTTTACTGACTGTGCTGAGTTCTGAGATACTTGGGTTTCTTGGAGAAGGCATCTCGTAAAAAATATGCAAAGAAAAATCTTCAAGCCCAGGTTTTTAACAGTTTTTTTTTTCTGAATACGGGGAAGGCTCCAGGTGTGAAGTGCAGGCCCTGGCCTGCTGGTTTGCGTTGATTCACGCTTGAGAAAAGTTGATTCACACTGATTTACACTTGAAGACAAGAATCTCAGGAAAAGAGATTTATGGTGGTACCCTGGAAAGCGCAAACGTGTGACAGTGTATCTCCTGGCGGAAGGGACAGCGGAAGGTCCGTGCGTTTGGGAGGTTCTGGCTGACCAAGATAAGGAGAGTAGCACATATGTCACTTACGTTCCCCCGAGCAACAGAGATTGTTAGTTCTTCACGTGTGTAATAACCTTTCTCTCTTTGCCCTTTTATTTCCATACTCGCTAGTTTCTAATATAATAATCTCTGCTTAGGTGTCTTGTGCACTTTACTATTTCGGACAGCTTGTGTCTGTTGCAGATAACCTGCTCGCTGCAAAGAAACCGCAAAGTCAGCCCCTGAACAAAATTGTAACAAAACCGTAGCACAAAGCTGCTTTAATTTATTCCCAGCTCCCCGTAGTGTGACACCCGATGCCAGACAGGTATCTTAAAGTTTCAAAATTCAATGTCAATTAAAATGTTTTAATCACCCTTTCTAAGTACTGTGCACCAGAAAGCAAGCTCCATTCTCTTCGACTAGAAAAGATACATGGTCCAGACTCATAAACTGTCTGCTTAAGATAGTGTTTACATGTTTGCAGATGCTCTGTTTCACTACAGTAGAGTGAAACAGGGGATATAAATTGAATTCCAGAGAGGTCTTTCTCTCTGTGGTTCCATCTGTCTTAGGACATACCCTTCTACAGGTTTTGGCTCCGATCAATAAAGCAATCAGCTGGGAAACATTGCCATGCAGAAGTAGACTAAGTACTATAATTTAAGAATAATTTTTTCAGAGTAGACTTCTGTGTTTACTTCAAACAATTTGCAGCTGTTTTCCCTTTCTGTAAAATAATGAGGTGTCAGGTGTGCCACTGATCTACTTGATGAGATGATTCTGATTCTATTTCTATAATTTCCCTATATCCATTAATCCTGATGAAATGCAAACATTCATCACTTGGCCAAAAATAGCTCTATTTATCTGGAATGGAATTTGACAGACTGAGTTCAAAAGTTTAATAGTAAAACAGGATTTTTACAGTTTCTTTTTTTTTTGCTGGTATGCAATGTTAATTCCAAGTGATTTCAATTAATGGCGTCTTCTGAGATATAGCTAGATTTTTGTGTCCTTTGTGTCATTTAAAGTCTGGAGTTACAGAAAATATAGAAAATGGATTTATAGAAAGTCTGGATTTCTAGAAAACGTAACTTAGCATGATGTAAATGCAAAAGATTGAAATGACTTAAACATGCAATGTGAAATGACTTAAACAAGACAGTAGTTGTGTTATTTGTTTGATGCTGTGTTTGCATTTGCAGTTGTCAGGGCCCACTTGGTATTTGCTTAATTATGTTGACTGGAGGTTTCAGGCAGCTAAGTCAGGGGAAATCCTGATTTTTCATACCTGAAAGACCAATTCTTTCACACTATCTTTTTCCAGTCATACTAAACTCCCTTTTTAATAGTAGCGAACAGCTCTTTCCATGAAAGGAAGGAAAACTGTCTTATACCAAGGAACAGATGAAGTATGAAAAGACATAATTACGTTGGGAAGACACGTCAGCCTCTAGAAGCATTATGCTTTTTTAAGCCTTGGTTTGGTCCTCTGGCATTCAGTTTTGCACATTTGCCTTCTGAAGGCAAAGGAAAATGTTTCTAAAAGCTTCCAGATAATTCATCAAATTTCTGATTCTTAGCTGTTTGAGACACTTTCTAGCCCCCAAAAGCTTTTCTTCTCTTCAAGCTTTTTTGATAGGCACTTGAAACAGGGAGTTCTTGCGCTGACTTTGTGTAGAATTCAGTGGATAGAGCCTTGAGCCATGACTAGTGCCTCCGCCTGGCAAGCCTGTCTTTGAGGTTCTTGGATATTGTTTCATTTTCCATCTGAAAATTTTTCATGCCACATTTGATGTTCACTGGCACATCGCTGTGTAAAACATGCACAGTGGTCTCAAGCTTTCTTGGAGCACAAACTCTGCCACATCGGCTGCATCCCCTGCTCTGATGTCATTTGCAAACTTGATGAGAGCACACCTTATCCCCTCCTCTGTGTCATCAATGAAGATTTTAAACGTGACAGGTCCCAGGTTGCAGACCCTGGGTGGGGACTCCACTTGCCACTGGCCTCCAGACAGTGTGTCACCATTAACCATAGAACTGGATTTTACTCCTCTGGTTTTCCAGACTGTAGTACCCTAACTTGCATACAAGAATAATGTGGGAGCCAGTGCCAAACCTCTTGTTAAAATTGCCATCAATGGCAGCCACTGCCCTCCCTCTACTCGTCCACAAATCCACTCATTTAAACATCAAAGGCAATCAGGTTGGTCAAGTATGATTTACACTTGCTACATCCATGCTGGCTGTTCCCAGCGCCCGTCACCTTCCTGGGCCCTGAAGTGCTTTACAAAGGATCTCTGCAGAAATCCGGGAATCCCGTTTGTAGGCATTTCAAAACAATACAGTCTGAGAAAAATATATCAGTGATCTCGTCCAGTGCTCCTGTGCTTGCTTGAGTTGGTGAAAGGGGATACTTTGCATTGGTACAATATATTTTTAATTTACATGTAAATGCATGTGAGTGTGTGTGCATATATATGTGTATCTCCTTGGTTTTCATATAGGATTTGGGCTTGAAGATGGCAAATGTCTGACCTTGTCTTCACGAGCATTAGGATCAAACACGTTTTGTGTGCAAAAACAGTGTGTGTTGTTGCTCTCAGCAGGCTGATTTCAGCTTGCTGAAAAAATAATATTTATTCCATACCCAAGAGTCAACAGATATCTTCCTTTAGCTCAAGGGACAATGGCTTGACTTTTTAAAGCTTGTTATGTGTTTCATGTTCAAAGAAATACATATTTCCTTGCAACAACTTTCAACATTGACCCAAAATAAATGTTCTTTCATCTGTGTTCTCAAAATTATAAACACTGCACATTAAAGATGCCTATGTATCCATACATGCCTGAACTTTTCTCAAGAAGCTCTATATGCTGTCATTAGTAAAATTTATAAACTTTTTTAAACAAATAATACCTATTCCTGTGATAAGGTTTCCTGTATAAGAAAATTACTAGTAAGGAAAATTTTTAGGTAGTAAAGTTAAAAGTGTCATGTGGGTTAGAGTTGAGGTTGTTATGATACAATATACCTGCTTTTAGTTTTAAAAAAATTGGTGTGTTTGTTGGCTGGGCATCATAAAACCTATGGGTTTTTAATTGCAGCTGCCTTGGTTTTCAGATGCTCTAGCATTGCTAGGTCTTTAACCTGGGATTGTAAAGATACCAACTGCTTGTTATCACCTCGATGTGGTTTTATTTTTTCTTTAAATGTATATCAGTTAGTTATAAATGTACAGTTGCATTTTGAATTGTAGAGCTTTTCCTATGTAGTGGAAAATCTCAAAACTGCACTAATATTCCTACCATCATCTTACTCAAATAGTCATTTTAGATTGTCTGTGCAGCTTACAAGTGTGCTTTCCAAATTTATAGGCATGGAGAACTTCAGGAAGAATAGGACCAAATGCTGTCTCTCTTATTTCCTTCTTGTATCTGAAAAGGATTGGAAATCCAGTTTGTAACAGACACCAAGTTGTCAGCTTTAATAGTTACTGTGTAAGTTAGTGGTACTCTACAGCTGGTTATGGTTTATCTACCATGAAATGGCACTTAACTGCAAACAGCTGTGCAGGAAATGACAGCCTACTGAAACAACCATCGTAAAATACTTTTGGCCAGTGAACTTCCAATTATAAGTGAAAATCTTATTTATTCTGTGTATTTTCTTCTTCTTTTGTGGCACTAGAGGCCCTATTAAGGATTCAAGACACCACTCTTTTTAAGTCTGTGGTCCTCAGCCTTTTCCATATCGGTAACACTTGAAGGGTACTCTCTACCCCCGACCTCAACGTGCCTACAAACACCATCCCTCTGCACAGGGATGCGGAGGCTGAAATTCCCTCTCAGCTCTTTGCCACTCCTTGGTTAACATTTTCTGTGGTGGTCACTGAGGGTACCTACAGTGACAGGAAAATCCTTCTTTGGAAAAATGGATAAACCAACAATGAGATATACAACAAAGGAAGAAAAACAAATGAAAGCCCAGGGTGTATAATTTTCAGTCAGTCTCCGCGATTAACCAGTGGTTGTCCTCTCCTGGGGTGGTGGGGCAGGAGATGGCCCTTCCCCACTGCAGGCAAAGTGATGGTGGCACTGTCCCTTCTGTTCCCTCTCAGGTATCACAAAATGTGTTATAGTGAGTACAGGGCACTGTAGTGAGTCAGGGTGTACCATATTTCCCGGGTCATCGTAGCTTCCAAGAAGAGTACAGCATTACTGTATCCAGGTGTGCTTCTTTCAGGGCTGGGCCATTTTTAGTTAACCCAGGGATTTTTTATTAGAGGAATGAAGGTAATAAAAAAACCCCTCGAACGTTTGCAGACAATGAAGGAAGGAAGATTCAATTTTCCAACCTGGGAGGAGGAAGAGGAGAGGAAGAAATTGCTGACTGTACATCCAGAAGAAAAGGAAGATCTTTCAGATTGTAGGGGCTTACACTTTTTTTTGACTAAACTGATCTCAGCATTTCTCTTCCGCTTTCTGTCGAGAAATATTTTATGATGGGAAAGTGGAAATTAACTTTACATAAAACCATTGCTTTAATTTTAAAATATTCTATACATTGGACTCCCAGTAACTTCCTGTGCTATAAAACTGGTAAGAGACTCCAGAATATGGATTATTGGGTTATTTCTCAAATAATTGTTATCAGTCCTTCAGAAGAGAACAGGGGGATGCAAGTACAGGAACAAGACTGAAGTCAGGAGGCCTGAGCTCTACTTTTGACTTGTCCTCTGACTTCTGTGATCTTGACAGATGTGCACATTTTGGGGGTCCTAATTCATAGTCTCTAATGAAAGTGGTCATAAGTGTAGTCCCATTAAATGAATAAAACCAAAAATATAATAATTTCTGTTCAGTATAGAATTTACCTGTAGCTATATTTAGCTACTTCTGTACAGCTATACTAATAATATTCAAAGAGTTTAATGAGAGACATTTATGATATTTGTGAAATGCTTTACAATTAATTTATGAAATGCATTATCACATAGAAGCTGGAAATAATTTCTTACCCACCTGGATTTGCTCAGAAAATTATTTTTGCAGTCTGTGAAACCCACAGCTATTTATTATCATGTGAGAAGCTATGGCTTTTGGGTTGGTTTTTGTTTGTTTGTTTGTTTTTGACAGAATAATAGACTCTTAAATGTTTCCTAAAAAGGTGTCAACTACCAGTATAGAGAAAGACTTGCCTTTAACGCATATGGACATATTTTACTTGAAAGCATGGAAAAATACTTTTTAGTAACACAGAGTACTTCTGTTGGAAGATTTTAACTAAAGATTTTATGGCCTTTAGCAGGATCTGTTACGTGTGTTCTGTAAAATAATGTTCCTAACAGAGTGCAGTGGTATTTGATGCACTTTCTTTTCTGAGCTCTGTGAGTGCAGAGGCTCAGTGCTCTGAGGCTCTTGGAGGAAGAATTCACTGTCTCGTTTGCTTAAATATTTACAAGCAGCAAGTGTATTTCAAAGTAAGTGCTTGTTAAAGGAGGAAAAATAAACAGGTCATTTTAAGCAGTTGCAGTAAAAATCACTATATTTTTATGGATATAATCTGTATTTCAGATAACTCATACTCCTTTCAAAGAAGTTGGAAGTAGGTCTTTCAAACACTGCACAAAATCAGAGTCCAGGGAGCTTTTGAGGGAGAGGAGAGGAATTAGGAGAAAGTGGTTCAAGGGCGAACTTTCCTTTTCCTTATACTTCTGTATAAAACTCACCAATATAGGTTGAAAATATTTTTTTTTTACAGGTAACTAGTGGGTTTAAACATGAAAATACAGTCTTTCTCATTCTTTTGGAGCAATTAGAATATAAGTTTTTATGTTTGTCACAGCAAGTATTTGCAGCAGCGCCTCAGTTTGCACGGAGATCTGATCCCTATGTAAGGAGCAGGCCTTGGCAAAAGAGTGGACACAGAAATAGCATAGCACATACTTCATTTCTAGGGTTTGAGATCTTAGCTTTGAATTTGAGCTGTATTATTTCAAAGTCTCTGGGCTGGGAGTATGGCTTCCTCAGCCGGGCTGGAAGGGGGCTGTGATGAGCGTGGTGGGTTGTCCCGGCGAGGGAGCTGGTGGAAGCATTTGGTCCTTACATTTGTAGAGGCTTAGTGTTGTCCCCCCAAAATGGGATGAGTTTTCTAAAAAAGGCTTTGTTCCTTGCTGCCTGTTCCTGGTAACCCACTTCTGGTTTGTAATTAAACAACAAGCGAAGCACTGGAGAATTGTGTTTGCTCCATTTGGTGTTGTATGGACTTTGCGTTGCAGTTTCAAGTGGCCGTTTTGATGGTTTATTTATTGCTAGAGCATTAGAGAGCCCTAGCTCCTACTTATTTCTGTCTGGTTAGGTAACATTTCCAGTTAGTCATATTCAGATTTTAGAAAAAAATGTAGGTATAGTAGTAAGTACTGTAGCAGGGAGACTTTCTTAAATTTATTTTTATGTTCTTGAATCCGTTGAGTTAATCTGTGGTGGAAAATCTGCACAGAATAGATTCTCTTATTTAGGACTTTACCTAGAACAGCAAAAGTGGTTTTCTGCAATTCATGTGTTGTCCCTCAGAAGATTATTATTTTTTTCTTTTTTTCTTGACAAAATTGTTCTGTGCTGCTTAAATTAATTTTTGTACTCCTGTTACAGAGGACTAGATGGTGGAACACTTTTTGTCCCCCAATAGTGATTTCTGTAAATCCTATAAAGATATTTGGAGAGTTTCCATGGAAAACAATGTTTTGTTAAAATTTTTGTCCAGAATCAACAGAATGGGACCACAAGGTATGAGAAGAACCTAGAAAGGAGGGAAAAAACAAATAGGGAAAGGACTTTAGTGTTCCGAAACAATTTACAGTCTGGGACCACCTGTCCCATGTACGAGATAAGAGAAATGAAGTGAGAGTACAGCCTGTGTGAAAGTACAAAATACAACGTCATGTGATACTTCCAAAAATTTCTGCAGTATTGCCTAGGAAACACACTGCCAGTTTGCAGTCGGCAGCCTACGCATCTCATGGCTCCGAGTAACTGTTAGCATCGCGGGAAAGCCCCTGGGACCATCTGTAGCTGAAGCGTGTTTTACGTGTGTCACAATCTCAGTCCCCAGAACAGGGCTTTTACACAGACTTGCTTTGGCAAGGACGGCAAGCCTGCAAAGCCCTTGCTTTGTTGTTTTGCTGCTTCCCCAGCACTCTGGATTCAAACTTCTGCACTTTTCTTCCTGTCCTGTAGGTACCCAGCACATCAAGCGACTGCTGGCCAGGGTTAGTTCCTTACTTCAAACTAGATCTTTTGATTCTCCATATGGGATGTAAGATAACTACTTTGTTACTAATCCCAGGAATTATAGGCTAGCTTTTATTTTTGTATGTTCCTCCATGTGTTCTCCTAAAGAACTGGTAATACAAATGATTCTCTAGATTACCTTTATCAAGCAGACGTATCAGTTTCCTTTCATGGGAGTCCAGAGGAGATGAAAACTGCCTTCAGTAGCACCGCTTTGCACTGCGCGCCTACGGACTGTTTCTCAAGATCATTCAGGATAACTTCCAAACTTTCCCTTGGCATATTTTGACCGATACCATGTTTCCACAGCACTGATTTGTTCAGCAGTGTATATGGCAGATGCCATACGCTTTGGATTATTTTAGGAGTTAGTGTCTTCTGAAAGAGAAGGGTTTTCACACATAGCTTTGCATTTCTCAACAACAAAGCATAAGGTAAGACTTAAGGATAGATTACTTCAATTAGTCCTTGATTTTTAAATGTTGACTTAGAATGGTGGTAGATAAGAGAAGGGATTCCTATAGTTACTGTCTGTGAAACACACCCTACATCACACTGCCCTGTGGGGCTCAGAGCATCTGTCATCCTGTTGCGTTGCAACCTACTTTCTGCATATTCTGAATTACATCGTTTGTGCATCTCCTCGGCGTTCGCCATAGATGCCAGGCTGACAGAGTGTTTCTTGGACAGATAAAGAAATTTGGAAGTCCCGGAGGCATTCCACCATCCACAGTCATTGGTGTAATTTCCTTCCCTAGCAAGTAGGTGAGACTCTGTAGCTGCTGGTTGTCAGAACTGTGGTGAGCTCAGTGGAGTGAATGTGCTGGAACCACAGTTTTGTCTGAAGGTTAGCTCGCCATAGGAAATATTTATAAAGGGGATGTTTGGGTATCCACTATTAAAAACAGAAACTGATTCTTTTTTTCTGTCTGTCTCTTTAGGTCTCCGAAAGGTGATGTCCATAGTGAAGGATATGTCTTGGAGGTAGAGTGCTGCTCCTATTTAAACCAACTTTCAGACAAAAAGGAGATACCTGATTTTATTAAGAAAGTGAGTAAAAAAAAAAGGCAAAAACCAAAACACAGTATGCTTTTATTTGCACTATAATTACTGCTTCTAGTTCTGTCAGTCTGACAACAGGAATATATGTACATTTTGTACAGTTGAAACACTGCACTAGAATTTGGTGGTTTGTTATTTTAGTTATCTGAAGGGCAATTATACTTATTGAGAGAAGCAAGTTTGATTATATTATTATGAGAAAATGACTTGTAGTATCACAGGAGAGTGTCCTCTCACAGACGATATCAACTAAGTTACCAATGTAGAAGACAGTCCTGTAATGGTGTAAACATTTTAAGTTGAAACAATATAGGTAATTTCCATTTTAGTGTCAGAATATCCTGTTGGATAGTACTGTAGCTAAAAGACCTATTAACTCATGGAATCCCCCAGATTATTTACATTTTGTTTCAGTATCACATGATGTTAGCAGTTAGAGATGGTACTGGAAACCTAAATACCTTTGTCATCCAGAATAGTGTTGCTTTCAATAGACTTTTATATATACTGGGAATTTGAAAAGAAGAGTGCTTTATTTGTTGCCTTCTTTTTCAAATTATTTTTGATGCTGTAATATTCTGCCAGACTGGAAATTAGCAGGTTATGTCCATTTTAGTGAAGACAGATTCATTGTGCATGTTTCAAATTTTGCAGCATCTGTTGTGTCCTATTGCATGTTATAAAAACTAGCATTAAATACTATATTTACTCAGCCACATGGTATAAGAGTAGTGCGAGCAGGCATACTCCCCCAACTTTAATCCATCTTGCAGTGATAATAGCTAAGAAAATGTGGTAGAACAAATTTCAGCACAGGCTGCATGAGCTTGACAGACTGCACTCATGTTCAGTGTTTCCTTTTTACTACGAATGGTAGAAACTGGCTTAAGAGTAATGCCGCTATGACTGTCTGATCATCGTCATACTTAAAGATATATAGATTTTGGTATCAGACCAAACTGAATTTTTCTAAACACTTACTAATATCCCAAAGTTTGAGTCTGAATTTCGTTTCAGGGTTTATTGTGTTACTGCGGTTTTATTCTGACACTATCTTCGATTATGTCAATATATTCACACTTAGGCAAAACTGGTGTAGTTCTTGTGTATCAGTTCCAACATGTTTGATTTTGTTCTTCAGTTCTTTGAGCCAGAGTAGAAATATAGACTTATCTGTCACAATTGGTAGCAAAATTCTATATCATTGCAACAGAAAATTTCTTTGTATTTCTAACTTCAGAAAGAGTATGCCTAACGTGAAAACAAAATGACAATCCAGGAGTCAGCTTATTTCCATAAATATCCAATTCTGAGACTCTTTAGAATGCTTTTCTAGACATGGAAATGTTTCTGTTGGTAGAAGCCATTTGATTATGGGGTTATGAAGTTGCCTTTTTGAAATATAATAATTTAAATTTTAATAGCTAAAATGTATATTTACTGTTTCTCTGTAGGCTGAGTATGTCACTCATCCTCAGATGTTATTTGATGTAGAGGAATTTGAAGTTCTTTGAAGCTGTTGCTGTCAAGTGTGTGCTGTGTCACTGTCTATATCTGATTAAACACATTCTGAAAGTCTCAACACTATTATGTAAATCTAACTCAGGAAACAGGACTTGTTTGGGAGTAGGAATTAATTGTCATATTAACTAATTTGTCTGAACAACAAAAATGTCCATTACTTTTAAGGGCATACAAAACAGATGTTTATAAACAAAATAAATGAAAAATAAAGGTCATTCTTCAAAGAAAGTAGTAACAAAAAGCTGTTAGAGAGGGCAATTGCTTGCTTTCAAAAAAGAACAACCCTATAATTCTTCTGAAACTGTGAAATACAATTGAAGTTAATAGTGTTGTAATTGAATAGGCAAATCCTTGATCACAGGGCCTTTCATAACAGACGCTTTTAGCACAGGTTTACCATCTTACTGCATTGCAAATGACTATATTTTTAAAAAAAGATACCAAATAGAGTAGCCATATTTTCAAAACAAAATAACAAGTCAAAATTTTCTCCAACTGTGAATTCACTAGAAAAAATTCCTCTACCCTGAGAAAATTAATTTTATTAATTTTGTTATGCACTAGTGAGCAAGTACTGTTTGAACAGGGATGCAATTTTAATAACTTCTTTTCTCAATAGACTTTTTGTTGCATTGAAAGTGTGTGTCATATTGAATATTAACTGCTTGATCCTGGCAAACACAAAACAATTTTGCAAAGACGTACAGCATAGGTAGATACCTTTTTTCTTCTTCTATAACTCCATATAAATGTTTAAGAGTAATGACGTAGAAATAAGGAAGTTATTTCACCTGGAGAATGCATCTTGCTCACTGAAACCAAGCGCCTCAGTACAGTGTGGACTATAAAACATTTAAGAAATGCCAAAGACGACGCCCTGGTTAAACCTGTGTTCTGTTGCTATGGTTCTGCTGTGCTCTGGCACCCTGTCCTGGTTCTCTATTCTCTTCTGTATGTTTTTGCCACCACTGTGGTTTCTGACCATGGTAAGAGCTATGGAAGACAGGATACAATTGAGTATTGGGGACATAATGTTGCATGGGATACACCCTTCCTGTACCTTAAAATCATGTTGACATCACTACATTCTGTTTGTTCTTTCATATTAATGTGGATCTAGTGCAGCTCAACATGTCCTAAAGAGCTCAAACAGTCCCATGATGTCTCTGTCATTTAATTTCTGGGCAATGAAAAAAGTAACTTAACTGTTGTGTATGTACTTTACTGCTGTATTGGTATTAGCACTCCTGTCTAGCTCTCAGGCAAAACAGAGATTAAAGATTTCCTCATCTGCTTTTTAATGAGCAAAGCTAACTTCTGAACTTCTGATCGTTGTGGCTCAGATCATTCTGAAGTTCTTGCAAGTCAGGGATGTTATTTCTAAGATACTGTATTTTGTAATACTTTGCCTTGTGTCTCATGTAAAATAGGGTAGCCTTTAATTGCTTCCTTAGTTGCTCTTTATTTCTGTGTATCCTGTTACCATATTTTTTTCAGCTGAGGGTGTTCTCCTGAATCTGAGACAAGTAAGGGAAGGAGAAGCTAGGCTGACATCCCAAGAAAAGAGTTATTTTGAATACACAGTCATATATGAATGTCAGATATGTTTCTCATGACCTTTGTTTTCCACATCAATCTGAGTTACATGCTCTAGAAGAACTGTAACAGACAGAAGGTTTTACTCTGATGTTCACATCTTTGTGGTGTTGGTGGAAGGTTAGCAAATGGAGGATAGTTTCTTTACCATTTTTTCCCAGTTCTGACTTTTTAAAATTTAGGAAGTACATCTTTGTATCCTTGGTTGCCTGCTTAATAATGCTCTGTCAGAAGGAAATTCTTGTACGTTAACTTTTTTTAAGTTTGACCCCATTGCAGAGTTCATATTCCTTGTCTCTGTGGACTCATTATCCTTCCCTAGGGAAGTATGATAAGCATGGAAAAGCGTGGTTTAAAAATGCTGCAGCTTAACTGAAATCCAAATGCAGGCATCTTCCTTTTGTGTTTTTGACTAGACAAGGACCTCTCTGACCTGGTCTGTTCTTACATGACTCAGAAATTAGGCTGATTTCTTCCAACAAACCTCAGGCCATACAGATGAATTATTGGGTTTTCAGAAGGGGACCAGTTCAGCTTGGAACACAACTGCCACCTTGAAACACCTATAGCATGCTTATCTGGCAACAAAATCTGCCGTATGAGACAGTGTTTGTCAAATCTCATTGCTGTTCCCTCTTGTTCATAGTCTTGGTGAACTTCAGTCAGCATTACAAATGCCATCACCAGTACTAGCTCAAAAGCTGCCAGTAACACATCACTCCCTTAGGCGGTCCTCCGAACAACTTCTGTGGCTCAAAGTACCCTAGAAGTAGTCTTGATCCCTGCAGATGTAGTGACTTTTTTTGTTGACGTTTATTTTCTAGTAATAGCATTGCTGGGCCAAGGAAGTGATGGTACCTCTCAGACTTAAGCGAGTGGGATCCCAGGGAGGAATATGCCTACACAACACATTGCAAAGGTGCTGCCACCTGTGTACTTGTTCTAGAGTTGGCATCTGAAACAGTGACCACCAGTTCTCCCTGGTACAAAGGCAAGTTGCATAGGGAATTGGACTATTTTGAAAAAAGGCCATATAATACTAATACTTTTATGAAGACCTTACATCCTACATTGCTGAAAGATCTACTGTATTTGAGCCCTCTTGGCAGAATATATGGTATCAACTGGTATTTACTGGAATTTTTCTAAATGCCTTTTAAAAAAGAAAATACTGTCAAGAATAGAACTGACATGAGGAATTAGTATGTTTCAAATGTTAGTTTATACATTGGAAAGTAATACACTTTACTACCAACAAGTTCAAATTATAGTTGAACTTAGTCAGTGTACTCCTGAAAGGAGAGACATTTCTCGGAGGGTTTTGATCCCCCTGCCCATTATTTGCCTCACTCCTTTGGAGGGAGTGGAAGGCAGGAGACTGGCTGACTGGTTGGGTAAGGAACTGCTACATGCCCCAGACGGCCACAGGTCAGTCTGACTGCATGTTTCTCCATATCGATGTTTTTATCAAACTACTAAGATACTTCTTGTTTTTTTCCCTCCATTCATCTGCAGCTGTTTTGGTGTTGTCAAGATAATGGCTATCTGAGTTCATGCACATCATTTTCTGGAGAGTCGTCTGTGTTATGGCTCTAATAGGTGATGAATTTTTGGATTAGTGTTGCTGTTAAAAGGCAGCTTAATTCACCAACTTATTTTAAGGTGCTAGGCAGAAGCAGGATTGGAGTATTTAGTAGGACTTCTGTTTCTCCTATAAAATAAAAACTGAATGCCTATATGAATTCTCAAGAGCTTTTTAAATCTTTTCCATAGATGTTCCTAGTCAAGGGAGTGAGTCAGCCCAGACTTGGCTCTTCACTTATTTCCTACATATTTACTCATATTAGAATGAGCACTTGTCTTATATGACCAAAACAAGGGACTTCACATATCCTTATGTTGTGGCTGTGGATGTTGTTTACTTGGACTTCAGTAAAGTCATCGACACGCTTTCCCACAGCATTCTCCTGGAGAAGCTGGCTGCTCATGGCTTGGATGGGTGTACTCTTCGCTGTGTCAAAAACTGGCTGGATGGCCATGCCCAGAGAGCGGTGGTGAATGGAGCTAAATCCAGTTGGTGCCGGTCGCAAGTGGTGTTCCCCAGGGCTTGGTACTGGGGCTGGTTCTCTTTAGTATCTTTATCAATGACCTGGACAAGGGGATCGAGTGCACCCTCAGTAAGTTTGCAGATGACACTAAGTTAGGCAGGAGTGTCTACCCGCTTCAGGGCAGGATGGCTCTACAGAGGGGTCTGGACAGGTTGGATCGATGGGCTGAGGCAATGGTATGAGGTTCAACATGGCCAAGTGTCGGGTCCTGCACTTGGGTCACAACAACCCCATGCATCACTACCAGCTTGGGGAAGAGTGGATGGAAAGCTGCTGGGCAGAAAAGGACCTGGGGGTGTTGGTCAACAGCATCTGAATGTGAGCCAGCAGTGTGCCCAGGTGGCCAAGAAGACTAACAGCATCCTGGCCTGTATCATGAATAGTGTGGTGAGCAGGACTAGGGAGGTTATTGTTCCCCTGTCCTCAGCACTGGTGAGGCCCCGCCTCGAGTACCGTGTTTAGTTTTGGGCCCCTCACTACAAGAAAGACAAAGAGGTGCTGGAGCGTGTCCAGAGAAGGGCAGCGAAGCTGGTGAGGAGTCTGGAGAACAAGTCTTATGAGGAGCAGCTGAGGGAATTGGGGTTGTTTAGCCTGAAGGAGGCTGAGGGGAGACCTTATTACTCTCTACAGCTACCTGAAAGGAGGTTGTAGAGAGGTGGGGGTCGACTTCTTCTCGCTAGTAACAAGCAATAGAACAGGAGGAAAAGGCCTCAAGTTATGCCAGGGGAGGTTTAGGATGGATATTCGGAAAAAGTTCTTCACATAAAGGGTTGTTAAGCGTTGGAGCAGGCTGCCCAGGGAAGTGGTGGAGTCGCCATTCCTGGAGGTATTTAAAGGACGGGTAGACGTGGAGCTTAGCGACATGGTTTAATGGTGGTTTTGGCAGTGTTAGGCTGATGGCTGGGCCTGATTATCTTCAAGGTCCCTTCCAACCTAGTCAATTCTATGATTCTATATAATGTGTGAGTGATATTAAATGATTTTAAACTCTCAACTTCTGAGTTTTAAAGCTCTCTTCAGCATCTAACTATGAAACAGCAAGAAGATGTGGAAGTTGAGAAATGTGTCATATGACAAATTTGTCCATAATAATATGTTCTTTTTATATGTATAATTGTGTTTGTAACAGTATCACAAGCAAATGAGAAGAAAAAGTTCTGCAATTTCCTAGAAAAAATGAATGTGAAAGTTGCTAATCTTATTTTTTTTTTTACTTTTATTTATAATCGCTAAGAAAAATATATAGCTGTTCCAGGATTTCTCACATTCTTGTCTCTCTCTTTGTTTGTCATTTCTTATTCTTCATCTTTTAATCTTTGCACTGAGATTTCTTTTTTAGAATGAACAAAGAGATGCAGCTTATGTGTTCTGAAGAGCACTAGACTGTTGGTGGATTTCTTGACTCTGTTGCTGCAGTCTTCCAAGGATGTCTTCTGTGAAGTCTCTGGTTGCTCCCTTGGTGCCAGGGTTCCTTAGGTTGTTATTGTAAGCGTAAGCATTATTCTTTACTTTAGATATGTTTTAGCTGGCCTGTTCAGAAATTTCCTGCAGGGTATGAAGTCAGAGCAGGTGGCAGTAAAAGATAGAAGAGGGGAAAAATTGAGAGTTGAGTCTTTAATATTGCTCAGAGGATTGTTTCTTCAAATGAATAAGCAGTTCAAATTTACTTCTGTGGCTAGAAAATGACCCCTCTAGAGTACTGTTTATTACCTAGGATTACTATTGAGATGTGATCTCAACCTCTTCTAAAATCATTTCCATCCTTAAAACAAACCCAAAAAATCCCACCCCAAAACCTTAACTCTCCAGGGTATTTGCAAAAGAACAATACAACATTTATTTCTTTAGCACATTATAATGAAAACCATTGCTGAGCACTTAGCCGACTGCTTTGTTTTCTGCATGTTTTCAGTGCAAACAGAGCCCCTGTTTTATTTTTAAGTATTTGGATCTTAGAAGTAGATATGGTCACGAAGCAGAAGTTGAAACTCCACATCAATGGTTCAGCTGTTTGTGATCTGCTGTGATAATATTTATTAAAGTGCATTTTGTTAACATTTTGTAAGTGTATATATAACAAGAGATGGTAAAAAATAGCATATACTGTATTTTAAACAGCCTGGTGTGAAGGGAAACATCTGTTCCTGGTTAAGCTTCTTTCAACTTGTGTTCTTTTGACTAAGCCCTGTAAGAGTGGTGTTGATATATATCTTCCACGAACATTGCAAAACTATTTTCAGGACTCTCCCAGGAGCCTGGTTGTGCTTTTATAATCCTTTGCCCCCAGCAGCTTTCAGAGTCATCCTCTTGACCAAGATAAAAATAGATGTTATAAAGTATGTAGTCAATATTTTTAATGATCCCACTTCTGCCTGGTGGGAAAAATAACTTTTTTTAAAAATAACAATAAATATGATAATATTTTGTACTGTGCTAAAATAAAATATGGGCAAATTGTTCAAATTGTAATTTTGGCTACGAGTAACAGATGGCTTGATGAAACAATGTGATTTTAAAGGAACACTCCTTGGTTTATATAAAGATAAAAGAAAGTGTTCCCTGTAAATTAAATGTAAAGTGTGTAAGTTTGAGGCTGAATTCTTAATTTTAAAAATATTCCTGTTGTCCTGAACCTTTTGGGTTTTTTGTTTTCATTGCTTAGGACAGAGATGGACTAAACCAGTGGGCCAGTTTTGAATCACATTAGTGCTGTTTGATCACAAATAAGTGACTGTTTTCTCCGGTTCTACACAGAACACTGAATTATGTTCATCCAGCTAAAATGGCTGTTAGATACAACGCTCAACCATTTGTCTCTATAAATCTTTATTTTCCCCTTGCTTATGTTCACCCATTAGCGTAGGAGTTCCTCTCAAAAGATTCATACACAAAACATGGTCTGCATTGTGAAAATGTCTGTTCTCTAGAGCAAGCACTTGAGACAGTTTCTACAGACTTTTTTGACAGTGTATATCAAGTATTTGAGTTGTGTGAGCATAGCAGGCTGCTCCGTAGCAGTTTATTCTAGGTCTAAAACAATTTTTAGGGAGTAAATCTTAAATGGCATGGATAAATTCAGGATTTCTTTTCAAGAGTTTAGGGCAAGGATGGGAGGACACAGGTATGTTACATGGCTTTTGGGCAGGTAGCGCAGTGGCTGAGCCTGTGTAGCCTGTGTCCAACGATGTTCGCCATTTGTCAGCTCTGTGAAGGAACACATGCTAAAATAAGACAATAATTTGAGAAGAATCATCGCACCCAAGACTACATAGGATGATACCGTGTGGTTTCAAGAGCTGTCATCTAGTGAGATATGCTGAAAGGAACAAGTGTACTTGCACCACGCTGCACTACATGTTTAGTACAGTCATATTGTTCTTAGGAATGAATGTACAGCTAATGCAAGCTGAAAAGGAATTTCAAGTTGTTACTCTCATCCCCTGCCTTGGCTCCAGTAGCAGGAGACATATAGCTTGCTGTAACTTAATATCACTTGGCAGCGCTGTCTTAAGAGCCTATCTTCTGTTTTATTCGGCATAGCAGTAGGTTGCAGTCGCTGCTTGCTTCGCTACATTTCTCCCTGTTCAGTTTGTAGCTTTCAGTTCCCTTTTGCAGAGGCTACTACCATTGAGCATGTTGTAAAACTGCAAAGCTTGCTTTCTTTTCCCTGTTCAGTGCCTAGATATGCTCTACCACAAACGCAGAGAGAGCTTAAAGTGTCAAGTCAATGGTTCTGTTGAATGGGCTGTGGACTGCAAAGATGGAAAGGCAGCATACATCTGTTTCTTCAAGAAACACATTAGTTTTTAAGTTTTGGGTTTGGTTTTGGACTCTCTTATCTTCTCTTGGATCTACCAACTTCATTCTAATAGTCTTATCTAAAGTTTCCGAATAAAATTCTGGTCAAGGTTTTCATTGGAAGTATTAATATAAACACTGCCAACAACACTGCTTAAAGGATGACTCTGTGGTTTGCGATTATGGTAACATTTTTGAAGGCATCCCTCCAGTGTTTGATCCCCAATGGCCTATTTTTTGTAGTTGACAGTGAAAATACTTGGTAATTTGAAAGCCTGAATGCAGACTGGGATTTGACTTTCTAAAAGCTACATTTATATTTACTTAGATAATTCATGTTCATATAAATACATCTCAAATTCAGAATTGGAGAGTGTAAACTGGAAAAGGTTAAAAATGCATGGGAAGTACAGGCTTAAATGACAGAGCGTCCTAGTCAGAAAATTTGCATGGTTTGGAAATCTGCAAGTAGTGAAACAGAGTCTCAGACTTAACAAGACTGGGAGAAATGAGCAGTTGCTGCTTTGCTGTTTGATTAGTAGAATTATCATTTTTTGTAACTTAGTACTAGAGATGCGAAAATGCCAAAGTCACAAGGGTTGTTTGGAAAGAACTAAACCCCTCCTTCAGAACATTAGCTAAGCTTAATTGGTTTTAAAATAAGCAGTAAACTCTTGATGACTGTTGCTGTCTTCTCAGGAAGCAGCTTGTGAGACCTACAGAAAATATCAGAGGCAAACTAAAAGCCTGTCTTAATTTTAAACATATGTTTTCAGAAATGAACAAACTAGAAGGGGGATGTTGAGTATTTGTGATGAAACGTGTACTACTAAATATTAATGAAGGAGGACACAGTTGGAAGACTATAGTCTTGAACATCCTTTTCCAGTTCCAACTTCTGGTATGCAGTACATAGCATTCCCCTCAAACCACAAGATCGTGTTCTTTGCATGAAGATCCCGGGTGCTGTGGCTGTTGTCAAACGAGATTTGCTTGAGTCCTAAAAAGAAGGTAGAAAAATACAGTGATTTTGTTTCTGGTACACATTATGAGATCTAATGCCACTAACAGTGTTCTTTTAAAAAATGATAACCAAATAAACAGACAGACAAGCATTTATTTTATTGGCTAAGACAACTTATGCTTGGCTTTAAAAAAAAAGCTTTAGATAGCTCTGAGCAAAATTAGCCCAGCTATTGTTTTAAAGGCCATATGTTTTCCCATCAGTAGGACTAAGTAGCAGTCTTTCCCTTAGTTTGCTACAGAGCTAACTAAATGCATCTGACCATCAGAAGATCAGTTCATTGCACATAGAAAATGTCCTTTCTCCAAGTGCGTGTTTGCTTTGTGTGCTCTTCGTAAATTGTTTCTGTTGTTTGGGTTTATATTAGCAGCAGTCCCTTGTACCGGGTTGCTATGGCATTCTTTCTGTACCTTGTTATATCATGAACCATATAGCTGACCTATTAATGAAATGTTCAGTCCGAATGCCTAGGTTTTGAAGGTGTTTTTTTCCAGATCATCAGGAAGTGTAAGCCTTGAGACCATTTAGGACTGCTATAAACTAGAGTGCTCTGATGACATTAGTAAAACTGCTTTTCCTCTGGATGCATCCTAAAAATATCCAGCTCCTGGCATACCAGAGTTAACAGAAATTCCTAGCACTTGTCTTTTTAAATCATTTGTTTGAAAATCCTCATCCAAGAGAGAGATCCTTATTATTAAATTGCTGTGCATTATTTCCCATGTTTATTGATGTGAGTGGAATACTATCCTGAGCTTGTGGGAAGCGTTTGCTTTTCCGTGTGCCATCCCATGATAGAAATGTACAGAATCTCCCTGTAAGCTATTACCGAAGCTGACAAAAGTATATGATTTTGTTCAGCATGGGATCTATATCCTTGAGCTTCTGTATTTATAAGCAGTACCATCATGCTTGCTATGAATAGGAGATTATTACGGAGCTGATAATGCAACAAGAAACGCAGAATCACAAACAGTATGTGGACTGTACAATGAACTTGCCAAGTGTCTTTATTCTAAATAGATTTGAAAATAAAACCTGTATGTGGCTGTTCAAAATGAGCTTTCAACCTGGAATCTCTGCACTTCTTTCATGGTCGTGAGGTCTACAGTTTAAAAACAAGTAGTTTTCGGAAAAGAGGATTTCATCATTCAGCCATGCTGTTCTCAGGTGTGGTTTTACAGATCTTTACATTAGACTCTCAGCCATTTTCTAATTAGGTAGGGAGCCTTCAAGAGAACCAGAAGTATTTAAAACGATGGGACATAAATTTACTACATCGACATAATGTTTAGTGACACTGCTTTGTGCTGCTGATGGTTCCTTTTTTCCAAATGCAGTATAAAAATAGCAGTCAGTCAGTTCTGAAATAAACAATAACACTTCACAAATGTTAAGAAATGTTAACACAAGTGCCCCCGCTAAAATTCAATTAAGGTAGTGACATCAGGGTTGGACACGGTGCTTGTTCCTATTCCTCCTAGAGTTAGTAGGAGATTTGATATTTATTTCACAGATAGCAAAGGCTAAATCTGTCATTTTTTCCCCTTCAGGGAAAATGCCAGGTTTCTAATCAAGCAAATTATAGGGATGACATTAAATTCTTTAACTGCCTCAGCCCTCTGTACACATGAAATTTCACCCCTTCTTTAAACAGGTTCTATTTTTAAACTGGCGTAAATCCAATTTGTTGCAAGCCAGTTATAAACTGATTTGGATGTACCCACTTGGGGGTTTATCCAGGTCAAAATACATGAGTTAAGTTCTGCTTCTGTTGTTGAACAATAACATCTTTTGTGGTGGAGACCTGTTCTTGTATTTGTGATTAGTATCATCCAAGCAGCACTTTATGAGGCAATAAAAATGTTTCTGTTCCTATCTGGGGAAAGAACCAAAGAATTTTTTTATCATTGTTTTAAATTTTGTTGGAATTTCCCTTTTCAAGATTTCCCAAAATGTAAAGAGCAAGTATGTAGCATATTTAAAATACAGCAAAGGTCAGTAAAACAATTGAAAGTCATATGGATCACCTAATGTAAGGGCATTTTTAATCTAGATTTTTTTCTGATCTGGTAAGTGGTGGAGGTGCAGTTTTTCTGCTTTTTATGCTTTTTCCTCTCATTTAGTTATACAATGTAGTATGACAAGGACCTTTGTTTAGTACTCTGAACTGGCACATAAAGACAAGCAATTGTAGTATTTATCCGATCTGGAGTATGTTCTGGGTGACCCTGTCAGCGCAGCCCCATGTTCTTTCCATTCAGTTCACCTTTACCCCTGCTTTCTCCCATGCGTTGTCCTCTTACTGATTCCCAACACCGCATCTGCTAAGATATTTTCCCAAAAGGCTGGAATTGACATATCTGCGTGTACCATCACAGGATGCCTCAGTGTCTAAAACCCCCAGTGGGCTGGTAGAAACAGCCCTTCTGTCCTGTGTAGCTCCTGGGCATGAGCTGTCCCAGTACTGAGGTTTGGGCTTGTTTAAGTGGGGGGTTTTGTTTTTTATAATTCAAATATTCAGTATTTCATATACAGGAAACAGGAAATGTGAATGTATCCTGGATGGCATAATTCATTCTGGATGTGAAGGCAGCTAAAATTTTGTACTATTTAAGCTCTAACAGGATGCTGAAAAATCAAATTGTCTTTGTTTGCAGTTTGAAGATGTCCAGGTTTTATGCTTTCCTTATGATGAGAGGTAGCCTTTTCATGGTTTTGTGGAAAGTTGGAATGAAAGACTGTTTGCATCTGCTGATACATCACTTTGCTGTTCTGCAGCTTACATCGTACTGTTGATGTAACATTTCCTGCTAAATTGGCTTTATTGAAAATAATGGGATGCTTGCTTCTCCCTTATGTAATTGGGAAAATTTGAAATATAGGTTTAAATAAGATTTCGTATTCTGTATACTGCCAATTAACTTGTTGAGAAAGGGACTTGAAGATACAGTCTTTTTTTCTAATCTTTCTGCTAAACTATTAGGCTAATACGGCTTAGACTGTCATTCAGTCCTTAGTTCCTCATATTTCCATGCTGAGAACAAGAGCCTCAGAAGAAAAACCTCAGGATCAGGTATTCCTTAGAACAAACACATTTTTTTTTGAGTGAGCCAAGACTGTAAAATATCGCTAGGATAGCTGTGAAAGCTGTTCTCGTCCAAATCAATGGTGTAATAGAGCCTGGTATGGATTGACAAGCAGTCTTTATTGACTAGGACCAGTATAATTACTACATATGTACTACCCTCAAACTCTTAACAGTTGCATACTAGTTAAATTTCTATAATTAGCTGCCTTGCAACCTGCTGGTCAAATGTAGTAGTGTGTCTATAGATTAGTGATAAGACATGAACAGAATTTGTAGCTCTTATCATTGAACGTGTAAAAAAGTATTTGTAAAATTACAACAGGACCATTAAGCGTGTTACGCATGCATCTATCATTGACATTCACATAAACCTTTCAGAGCAAGCTAGTTATGTGCTAGCTTTCTTTGTAGACAGATATTCCTTTGATCAGAATACTGATAGTAGTATTTTTATTTGGAGGTTATTGTCCTCTGTAGCAATGAGCTTTAGTTAAGTCAGCATCCCGTACTTGCCAGGCTAAACACCTGTGAAGACCGTTGCCTTGTTTCCTGGAGAGCTCTGTTTAAGTTCCTGTGATCATGAAATCAAGAGTTAATTTAACGTGGAAAATACAACAGTGGTTTGAAAGAGGAAGTTCTTGTTGTTGATCAGGTATCATCTGTAGGTTTGTGTGTTCAGAACAGTAACATGTTACCAGGAAGTAGATGATTCATTTAAAAAAAAAAAGAAAAAAAATCTGGGTAGGGAAGATGCAGAAATGAGCTTCCTCTTAGATTTAAAAAAAAAAAATTTAAAAAAAGTGTACAAGATTCTTCCTATTTACTTGCTGTTGAACAAAAGGCCTGAACTGTTTCATGTAAGTTCATACTAAAATGAGCGTTGGAGAATAATTAAGACACTTAAACTCTCTGGAATGATATGGTATGCAGAGAAAGTGAAATTATTTCTCCATTCTCAAGGCATTTCTTTTTGAAATGTTTTTGTGTGTTTAGACTTTATGTTATATGAAGAGTGTACACTACATGGAAACCTTTCCTTTTTCGTGGGTGATTTTGATAAATGAATCAGCAGATTCTCATGTTTTCACAGAAGTCTGGCTCTCACTGCAGCTTCTCCTGGATTTGAGGAGTGTGAGGCTGGTGCATCAAGTAGATGCTGCATCCATAGTGCTGAGTCTGCCTGAAAGATTTCTCTTTCTGCTTCATCTCAAACCTTCCTTAGTTAATTTCAGCTTTATCTAATTGTCATTACCACTAGCCCAGTGCTTTTCTCTTAGGATCTATTGTGATTTGTTTCCTTCATTTTCCTCCTTTACCTAAAGTATAAAGGATTAATAACAGCGCTTCTTAGTTTCCATTTTTCTTCTTCTTAGCTCATCTCACACCTTTTTCTATTCCAAGTTGTTACAGTGGTGTACAACTGTTGTTATAATGGTGCATATAACAGAAAGAATTAATAACCTTTTCCTTGCATAAATGTCATAATCACACACCTAATACGGCAGAAGATGTAATATTAAGTCCCTGACTTCATAAGGTTGATACTAAAACTTTGTGTGAGTAATACCACTTCTGGTAACGTAGCGTAAATAAACTTTCAAACAGATACTTTATCCCTTGTGAGACATATGTAGACATTTTCTCTCTTTTTTTTTCCTCTTTTTTCTTTTTTTTCTCCACTTCCACATTATTTCAGACGGTTTAGGAAACTTTTCATCATGCTTCTCTAGAATGTGCCTTTTTATGTCAGTGTAACATGACAATTTCTTGTGGTAGTGGACAAAAGTAGCAAAATTACATGCTAGCTGCCTTGGAGGGTGTTATTTTCTGTATTTCTATTTAGCTAAGACAGCTTGACAGTTAAAAATCTAATCTTCTTTGACTTGTAGATTCAAGATGCTGCAAGTCAAGGCTTGAAATTTGTTGGAATTATACCTCAGTACCATTCCCAAAAGAACTGTCTTGTCAGCGCTTCCCTGACACCCGCCAGTAACAACTCTGTGCAATCAAGAGATGATAAAAACGTTTCAAATTATCCCGAGGATCATGCTTCACCGGATGGCGAGAAAATAGATGGCATTAATGGATGCAGTACTCCAGTGCCAAGCGAAGAAGGTGCTGACCAATGTGCCACATCCAGGGAGGGCTGCAGAGGTGAAGGACAGGCTACTGAAGAGCTGAATCTCAAGTCTATGATGGTAGATGAACAACAGTTTCAACATGATAACCCAAGTGTAAGAGAAACAGCAGACAAGCCGAATGGACTTGGGGAGAATGAAACACCAGCACGATACTTAAAACCACTTGCTGGCAGTAAGTATTGTAGTGACCTTTCATACATAAAAGCCAAGTTAAAATTGCCTCAATTATGTTCCCAGCTCCTTTGGGGGGTGGGAATGCGGAGAGGACCTTACCACTGTAATAGCGTAGAAAAGATGCACCAAGTGAGCCACTTAACCTGATTTCAACATGGTTACACAGTTCACAACGACTGAGCTAAGTCAGATGGCAAATGAAAAGATGATATAAGCGGGTACGACTTTCTTATGGCCCGTTTATATGCCTGAGTGTAAAGACTTACTTTTGTCTGCTGTTCAGCTGAATTGGTTCTTTTTTGTATTTGTTGTGGTACCCTGAGAGCTCTCAATCTTTGCATCCTTTTTGTCCATTTGAATAAAAAGCCCTGGTAATCTGCCTGACAAGGTTTTGCAGCAATAGAAGGAATAAGTCACAAAGCCTTATCACAGTTAGCCCCTTTGTAGCAGGTGAACAGATAGCTGAAATGAAACCACATCAGGTACAGCAGGAATATACGTGATCTAGACTCTGAAGTCTTCTATTATTGTATAGCCAGGCTGGGGTCAATGCTACAGTCAGAATTGTAATTACTGGAAAGCAGCAGTTTTGTTAATGGCTCATGTTTGCTAATTCATAATAAAGGTCGTCTTGGTAATGATGCTCCTAATAATTTGCTTTCCAGTTCTCGTATTTTTGTAAGATTATTCTTCATAGGCCAGTTTTCTTTCTTTCATTTCTTTGACATATTTCTCCTCAGGTGTGCTTTCCACTTTTAAATGTAATTTTATGCCATCAAAAAACAAATGTCTCAGCTGAGGTCTCAAAATACCCTCCTTAAGGTGTTTGTTGCTTGGAGGTTACTTTGGTAGCAGGAATTGAAGTTCAAAATAGGATGCAGGCCAGAATAATTTAGAAAATGAAAAGTCATCAGAAAAAAAAATTCTTGCCCCATTTCCAGTTTAAACCTCAAAATATTTTTCTTTCCTATATTTGCTTAAATCCTAGTAAACAGCGTGTACACTCATTTTTCTTACCGCTTTGCTTGCTTTCCTTACAAGCTACAAATCTACGTTAGAAAATTCCGTCTACATTCCTTTCACCTGGTACTGTCCTTGACTTAAATTTATCCCTATTCTTTATGTCTTACATAGATTCATTGAAACAATCCTACCCCTTTGGGGATTTTGCATGTAGGACTGAGAATGACTTTGCATTGTACCCTCTTTGGACTATTGTCTTGGTTTCCGTTGCATTTTGGTGTAATTAGCTTTTTGCCATCAGATTTGGATCACACTCTAGTAACCTTTCACCATACTTTCTTCAGTTTTTGTTGGGCAAGGAGGCAGCCAGATTTGGTCAAAGCATAACTATAATTTGAGTAATTTGTTCTGGTTTACACTAGAATCTTACACATCATAAAACCTCTCTTAGTTTTATAGTTCTAAATTAGTTATTTTCAACTCTAATCAGACCAATTCTTTTTCTCTTTTTATAAACGCTGTCTTTGAGAGAGTTAACCTAGCAAGTTTAATCATTTTTTTGATGTTATTCTCCATACTGAACAGTGGAAACCTTTTGCTAGAAGTAACTACGTTCTTAATATTTCTGCCTAACATGAAGCAGATCACCTCCAATCCTGTCTGTAACACCCTAGGATTTTATTACAGCTGCTGATTTGCCAGATAAGAGGTTTTATTTTAAAAACGCCTTTAGTTTCCTTATTTATCTTTCTTTCTCTGAGTGCTTTTTTGGTTTTATTTATTTCTTATACAATTATTTTAATTAGTGAGTTATGCAAATACTTTCCAAGAGTGAAGGTCTGAGAAGGCAGTTTTATGTGACAGTTCACCTATAGTAGGATTTTCCCAAATCTATTGCCTGTACAACATTGCTGATTTCTTTATTTCTCTTGTATGAATTTTTGTTATTACAGCACTCCCTTTTCCTCCCATGGAAAATGTATTTCAGTCTTTGGCAGCAGTTCTCCATCCTTCCTTGGGAACATAAAGATAGAAAGCATCAGGTGTTTTTCTTTTCCAGTTAGCCTACTTATTCCATAGGAAGTCACCACTCTTGAACTCCACCTTCCCTACATAAAACTTCAGAGAAAAAAAAAAAAGTACTATTTCTTAGTATTTGTGGGATCTTAATTTTGTTCTTTGTTCTAGGTTTTATACTATTAAAGTGTTATTTTTATACTTCATTTTTTCTGAATATTTTGTAGTGCTCATTCACTTTCCCTTTTATTAAAGGGCTCTTCAAAGCAGTGTTGAAAATTATTTGCCTGTGAACAAGGCACAGATATTCCAACCGTATGTCCAAAAATGCCGTGTTACCTAGAACCAAACTGAAGGTGTCTTTGTCCATGCTTGAGCAGTCGGGCTCGCTGTTGTCAATAGTGACTGGAACGGTGGTTAGGACTGGTGTACTAAACACCCAATAATGGTGACAAACGAAGTCAACCACTGAAAGACTCCCACACGTTTTAAATGCATGTTCTCAACAGCCCAGTGTTGAATCCAATTTATCATCTCCCTATGGTTTTCCAGTTTCATGATTTGCTATTGTTAATATAATGTCTTCGTGTACACCAAAAAGATCTCCATTTCCAACATGAGTTTCTTTTGGGTGTCAAAACAATTGAAAAAGTTTTCTGTGTATGCTCTTCTGAGTTAGGGTTATCATAATTTTGTTCCTTTTAAACAAGTGGGTAAACAGCAAGAAGATTCATGTTAACAGTCTATTCCTTTCTATTCTATTTGAATCATGGTTCATGTCTGAGATCATTAGGTCTCTTTTTCTTGTCTGGTGATATCGTGAGCTTCCTGCTCTCTTCAAGTGCTGCCAGCCTGTCTCTGAGCATCTCCCTGCTAATATCTTTTTCAATTTACACACTACTTCTTGCTCAGTGACGTTTGTTAGAGACCAATCTTAACATTTCTCTTGACATCTTTTTCTTTACTTTAATACTTGAGATTAGAATGTAATAACTTGGAAATAAGAGGAGCTTATTGAATGAATGAATTTCATGTAATGTCTTTACCTTTTAAGTTAGTTTATTTTGGGAGAATTTTTGGCATTTGGAAGTCAATAGAAATTTTAACATTGATTTCCATGTCCATTAATAGGTAAAATTAATGTCCAAAAATTTTTTATCAGTAATTCTATTGATGGTTGTACACTTCTGAGAACTTGGAAGGTGTATCTGCACTTAAACTTCTTTCCAGTTTTAGGGCTGTGAAAGCTCAGCTTTGCTGTCAACAATGACTTTTTTTGTGATGGTAAGCCTACATTAACTGCTCCTATGAAACACTTGAGGAGGTATGGAGCAGAGTCTAGAAAATGTTCTTATTTGTAAGACCCTTCGCAATTCCACTTTCAAAGTTCATCTGCTGTTGTGTTAATGTCTCACCTTGGCTCAGACCCAGAGTAAATCAACTTAACCAGCTAGCATCATCTTTACAGTAATGTTTCATCGCATTTTCTTCAGATGAGACTACTACTTGCTGGTTCTGTGGCATAGTATTATCAAAACCATGTTATTCAATACTCTAGTTTAATTGCCATGATGTACATAATGCAGTTTCTTCTGAATTGGCAGTAAGATTTTGTATTTGAACTGTCCTCAGTGTCACAGCACTTTTATCAATTCATTCAGTAGAAAAAGGTGCATTAATTTTTAGTGATTTTGTGACTGCTACAGTACTTAAAGCTGTTCGTGGAGCATGTTTTCCTATCTTGGTTTACACTGATAACTCCAGTAGGGGGATTGTCCATTAGTACTCAGGTATTACTGTCTTTGAATGTTCTATTATCAACAGTAAATCCATAATTAGTAACAGATACTGTAATAGCAATCAAATTATTGTATTGGGTTTTTTTTTTCTGCTGTGTTGGGCACTGCAGAAATGTATTAAGGAGATAACCATGTCCCAATGTATTTTTTTGCAGTTGCACAGTGTAATCAGGCAAGGGCAAAAAGTAGGTTATATGTTGTTTTAGTTGAAATATCATTAAATGGTTGTTGCATTACTCCATTTTTTACTTTTTGGTAGAAGCAGAGATCTTCGCTCTCTTCAACAAGCCAAAAACCCCACAAAGATGCAGCCAGTATTATACAGTGACTATCCCTATGAGGATCTCCAGGAATGGGCAGACTGTCAACAGCTTAGAAGCAAATTGGCTGGAGCACATGACAGATCACTTCAGGAAAGGAGGCTCATTGGTAAATGCCATCTTCAGCCTTGGAATGGTAAATGGTATGGAAATTACAGAAAGCATTATGCTGTGATTATTTTCCTTTCTCCTCTAATAGAGGTCATTATCTTTGAAGAGAAGACATTTGGGAGGTGCTTTTAATATAGGCTTGGGGCAGATTTGGTTTAGATCAGCCTATTTCAGTGAAATGGAATGAAAGCACAGGAAATATTTTGGCATTTGAATAGGGAAAACAGATCATGTATTGTATTTTATAAACATACTAGATATGGTCCTGTAATTACAGAAATATACAGAGTTAAGAAACAATACCAAGTAAAATGAATTAAACTAATAAGATTGTAAAGCAGATGACATAAATGGAAGAGTGGCTTTCCTCTTAGCTGTCTGGCCACACTGCATCTGGGTCTGATTGCAGGTCAGTGTAAGGATCCTCCAGTTTCATCTGGGCAACATGTAGTCCATTATTCCCAGTTCTTGCAGAGACCCTTTCCACCTTGATGGCACAATGTTTTATAAAATTGTCTTCTATCTTGTTTCATCCTAGCTAGTGTGTTCATATAAGTGATGGATAAATGCTGGTCTTAAATTAAGAAGAGAAGATTAAAAAACAGATTTTTGTGTTTGCGAAAATGTGGCACTTGAATCCAGCTTAATACTGTAGCCAGTCTGTACTACACTCGTGGCCACCGTGGTGTCTCTGAAGGCAAGCTTCCTGTACAAAGACAGACTTTGGTGCATAGTAGGGATATGAGAGACATAACCAAGGGACCATGAGAATAAACCAAGGGAACATAAAACAACAGCACGTGAACAACCAGCTTAATTTTACTGGAAAATTTTGTGACTAGTATACTTCACGGTTAAAGTGCTTATGTCTGAATCTTTCACCTAATTTTGGTTTGTTTTGCATTCTTCAAAAGGAATGTGGTAACCCATAGATTGAGCACTGCTGCTAGGATTTGTGGGTTTGTGCCTCAAAATTATAGGGGAACTGCTTCCAGAGCATCATCATCCCATTTTGCTGCTGGTCAGGATTCCAGGAGCCATAATAAAACGCAGTAATATGAGTAGGTTCTGGTAAAAGTCAATCGGGAAATTAACAGGCAATCCTAATTTTTCATTTTGCAAGCAAGTAGCAAAAAAGGAAGGTCTAAAGTTCAGCTAAAGGAATGCTTTCACACAGCTTCCTGGACAGCCTTGTAATTGCTAGTTAACTTGCTTAAAAACAAATGTTCATTTACTTTATGTGTATAAATTGCAACTCATAGAGGCAAATCTAATTGGCTCTATCAGGCTCAGTGTTTTCTTTAATAAAAACTGCTTATCACTGCACTCTAAAATGCTTTAAACACAGCATTTTTCTGTTATTCAAACTTCTAAAGTTCATTTACATAACAGGGGCCTGGGAGAAGTTCATGTACTTGAATACCAGAGTGAGGAGTGCTGGATAACTGCCTGCGGACATAGATAAAATAGGCTTGAATGATGACAGTAAAGTTTCAACATAAACAGGACAACGAATTGTATAAAAGTGGAAAGATTCCAGATTAAGTTAGATGAGAGATTGAACATGAACAATTAATAAACATTTTTATTAGCGTTTTACAGTCACAGGAAGAACAGGTTTAGAAGTCAAAAAGCTCGGAGTTAAGGTTTCTAAAAGTGTATTAATTATAACAGTTACGTTAAAACGCCATGAACATGCCCATGCTATCAGAAGGACATTTGCTAAGAACATCTGCAAGTTGCTATCAGTTGCAGTTAAATGTTTGTGATTTAAATTCTAAAATTTTTGTATGCTGCAGAGAAACTGAACAGCTTTTTCACTCATATGCCAACCAGTATGAAAAAGCCCAGGATGGGGAGGGGGGAAGAAAGAGGGTGCTGAGGGCTTCTCAGCTCCTTACTTTTTTCTAGTCCTTTATGTCAGCCTATCCAGCTCTTCATAGCTGGTCTCCTTATTCCCTGATTAATCCTCTTCCAAATTAAGGTAATATTAGCATACTTTCTTTAATTGGTTATATCGCATTTCTTTGTTCTGGGGGCTGGTTTTCTCTTTGGCTTAAAGTACGAATTCATTATTTTGCTTATTAGACTTAAAAGCAGGGTTATTATCTTCTTCTTTTCCCCCTTGTCCTTGGAATGCCCAATGAAGTGAAGATTTCCAGATTGTCAGTAGTCATAAATCTGTTTCTTCCTTCTGCCAACAGTTTAAAACTCTTTTAAAGACTAATTATTAAAGTTCACTGATAACAATTGTTTCTTTTTGCTTATTGTACCAGATAATTATAAACAGAAATATAGCACAATTGCAAATTACAATATGTAAACCACGCAGAGTTACACCATATATTAAACGTATTCAGATTTTGCTAGTAAGTTAGAGACAGCAGCTTGCTTGGTCCTTGAATGTTCACAAATGTTGACAAATAACAGTTACTTAAATTTGGAGTTCAGTTACTTGCTGGTGTTTTTAATCCAACTCACGTCATTGCTAATTCTGCCTGTAGTCCTGGGTGTAAACTGATCCTGCCTAGTGATCTGATGTGATCATAGGACTTCACCCTTGTCCTCTTCTAGTGAGAAGTGGAGACTGCAGCAGTAAGATACAGATTAATACCACTGCAAATGGAAAGGATGTAACAAGTGGTGTCTCTTTCTTTCCTATAACAGCAAGTCTTCAATCTGCAGTGTGAGAAGGTGAGAGTGAGGAAGAGTCAAAGCTAAGGTTATATTTTGATGCCTTAACAGACTAATCACAAGCCTGCTTGTCTTTAGTTGTTTTGAACTGCAGATCTTTAAATGCCTGGCATTCTTGTTTTTGTTTTACCATTCTGTGAATTTCCTGCCTTTCAAACTTAGAAAAAGCTAGCCAACTTACCAGAAAACATTGACAGTACTTAAAGTCAAAGCAAATGAAACAAAATGTGGGTTGCTTGGAAGAGGAAAATAGGCATTTTTTTAGAGGGTCAGATTGATTGTCTCTGTTATATTTGCACTGCCTCTTAGAGATGAACCAGTGATGCATTTGGCCAATTATAGTCACCTTATCCACTGAAGTGGTTGGAATTTTTATCATCCATATGGAATTATTTTTCTCTGTGTGTACTGAAGATGAAAAGATTCAAGAGGAGGGAGGAATATCAATATGAAGCAAAAGCCAGCATTCAGATCACATGCCACATAAAGCCACAGATAGCTATTTCTCATTGAGAGCAACAGCAGCCTAAAGGTTAGTTTCTTAGATAAGCGGGATTTGTAGTTCAGAGACAACAAGGGGAAAATTGTTGCCCACTAGGAAAGCTGTCATGGTAAAGTAAGAAATCTTTTCCCATATACTTCTTGTAAATCAGAAGCAAGAATGTCAAAATAGCTTTTTGTCAACTAAGCTACATCAAATATTTATACAACCCAGTGAAAATAGCTTTTTGTGCACAGTAGGATACTTAATAAAAAATGCAGTGGTAATGGAACATTTTCAGAGGAAGGACAGTGATTGTAACCTTTATGTTCAGAGCCTTTTCTTTAAGAAAGAGTGAAGTTATGCCAGTTCAAGAGCAGAGACTGGGAAATGACACCACAAACAGCAAAGTCAAAATGGTTTGTTTTATTGGCATTCCTTACTGCCCTATTGCAAATGAACTAACATTTGAAATTAGTGAAGAACTTTTTAATGTAGGCTAAGTTCCAGGAGCTAAATCTTGTTAAACAAGAGAATACCAAAAAAGAATACAACTGCATCAGAATCAGGAAATACCTTGCATGAGAAACAGTGGAAACTGGAAATATCAGCTCACCATCTAAAGCTTCAGATGGCTGATCTTCGTAGATAGGTTAGGTGAGATTCAGCTGAATAAATGCAAGCATGTGCCCTGCAGTTGGTTATCTGTATATGAGTTGCCACCCAAAAGTGCCATTATAATCAATAGAGATCTAGGCCTAGACCAATATAGTCAGTAAGATTTGTGTTGTGATCCACCTCATCCTACATCAGATACCTAAAGGACATCAGATAGATTGGAGTGGGTGATTTAGTGACAGCAGACCTAGATAAGGCTGAGATACTCAGTGCCTCCTTTGCCTTAGTCTTCACCGACACAGTCTTCCAGCCCTCAGCTTAGAGGCAAGGTTCAAGGAAGTGCAGGACTAGCAGCAGTGGATGAAGATCAAGACAGGGATTGCTGGAGTTCCTGAGACCAAATGGCTTGCCTCCAAGGGTGCTGGGAGAGCTGGCTGATGTTGTAACAAGGCCACTCTGAGTCATCTTTGAAAGGTCATGGAGATCAGGGGAGGTTTCCAACACTTAAGAAAGGCAAATGTTGCACCCATCTTTAAACAAAGGCCAAAAGGATAATCCAGGGATTTACAGGGTGGTCAGCCTCACTTCATTCCCAGGTAAATGCCTGAGGGAGTCCTCTTCGAACACATTTCTGGACACATGAAGGAGAAGAAAGTGACTGGGAACAGTTAGCATAGATTTAACAAGAGTAAATCATACTTGATGAAACTAATTGTCTTCTATGATAAAATCACTGGATTTGCAAATGAAGGGAAAGCAGTAGATGTCATTTTGGGTGAATTCATCAAGGAAGTTTGACATTGGCTCCCACAATATTTTTGTATCGAAGTTAGGACCCTGTGGCCTAGATGGGAGGACAACTAGATGGGTAAAAAACTGGTTCAGTGGCTAGGCTCGGAGGGTCATTGTTAATAGGTCACACTTTACCGGGAGTAACAAGTGGAGTATCACAGAGATCTATCCTGGGACCCGTTGTGTTTAACAACTTTATCAATGATGCAGAGGAGGCAATGAGGCTTGTTTTTGTCAAATTTGCGGGTGATACCATACTTGGGGGTGCAGTTGTGCTTCAGAGCTTGGCTGTTGTCCAGAGAGACCTGAGCAGGCTGGAAGAACGTGCCAGCAGGAGCTTTTTGAAATTCCATGAGGACAAATGTCCTGCCTCTGGGAAGGGAGAGGCTGTTTTACTAATCCAGACAGGACTGCCTGGCTGGCTAGCAACTCTGTTGAAAAGATCCTGGGGGATGTTTAGCAAGCAGCAAGCTGAATATCAACCAGCAGTATGCCCTGGCAGTAGAGAAGGCAACTGCGTACCAGGCTGTAATGAGAAGAACATAGCCAGTAGATAAAAGACAGTGATTATCCTCCTCTGGTGCTCATCAGGTTGCATGTAGACCACATACTGTGTTGTTTCGGGCCCTCCCTTAAATGGGGCAAGGAAGATGTTGACAAACAGACTAGTTTAGCAGAGGACCAACAAGATAGTCAGTGGCTGGAGCACTTGTCCTGTGAGGAAAGACTGAAGGAGCTGGGTTAGTTCAGCCTGGAGAAGGGACAGCATTGGGGGACCTAACAATGCCTGGCAGTACCTATGAGGAGACTATCAAGATGATGGATTGAGGCTCTTGACTGAGGTGTGTGGTAGGAGGATGAGAAAAAATGTGCATGAATTGAAACAAGAGAGGTCCTGGTTGGATATAAAGAAAAACCTTTTCATCATGAAAACAGCTCTGGAAGGGGCTGCACAGGAGGTTGTGCAGTCTCCATCTTTGGAGATTTTCAAAATGCAACTAGATAAAGCCCTGAGCAATCTGTTCTGCACTTGTATTGAACCTACTTTGAGCAGGAGATTGGACTGGAGACCTCCTGAGGTCCCCATTCACCTGAATGATTCTATGATTCTGTGAAACTGGGTCCTGAATGAAATAATGCTTATTTCTCTCCATTAATTGTAAAGAGCATCTTGGATGACTAATTCAGCTGCAGGCCTCTATATCATAAATACCTAACATTAGATTATGTGAATTTTACCTAGTGGGCCAGCTCTAGAACATGTGACTGTAGACTTAAGTTGCTGCAGACTCCAGAGCATCTGTGTGATGAAGGTATTGCAGGTAGACTTAATGCATCCGTCCATCTCCTTGCCCTTCCATGCCTTCATGTAAGAGTTTCCCTGGAATTCCTTGCTGATCCTGACACCATAGTATGGGTTATGTGTGCCTTTTCTCCAATATATGACCCCATTAGCTCTTTTTCTGCTGCTTTCTGTGAATTATGCTCGGCATCCCAAATGCTTCACATGCAAAGGAATTAATGATGCAATTATTCTTTCCTTTACCTCCCCCTTTCATCTGGAATAGTAGATGACCTGTAAAAGGGAAGATGTACGGCCAAGATGTGAGGATTGGCAGATACGCATTCATGGCATGAAAGTTTAAATGCCGTGGCATGACAGGTAGAGAGGAGACTTGGTTATGGTTAAGGGAGAAAATCTTAGTAAGTGCCATCAACCAGTTTCTCTTACAGTATTTTTCACCAGCGTCACTCTGTTGAGCAGACACCGGTATGCAGCAGCTGTCTCCCCCTCATCATTTTTCCCCTTCCAGTTTTCTCATTTGCTATAGGTTTCTTTCCTGGCTAAAAATTTAATGGATCTTAGGATTGACTGGACGTAGCATTCAACAGTACTCACTGTACATACAGCAAGGAAGTGCAGTCAAGTTTATCTGCTGCCTGTAGGGTCTCAAGAGCTCAGCTATTAGTTTCTAAAACATTACGTATGTGCCATAATGTTCACATATGTGGAAGCTGTGAACTGCATGAGTAGAATGCGCAGCAGAGTGAAACATAAAGGATGATTTACGAGTGAGTGTAAACACACGCATGCTGATTGTGTTTTGATCGCTTATTAATTAGCTGGCAAATGCGTGGGGTGAGCTCAAGCTGCAGTTGTGCCAACAGTGCAACACTGAATTTCATTAAAAGAATTCACGGTACAGGAGGAGTACACTAATGCTGTATAAAGCTTCCTGGCAAGACCTGGGTGTCTGTGTCTGGTAGGGATCTATGGGTTTCTGATTTCAGCCTTAGGTGCTGTCCTGTCGTCCTGGAAAATTAGAGCCCTATTTGTACGTTATGCATTCTAGAATAGATTTGGGTATGGGTGTGGGTGTTGGAACATGATGCATTACACAGAAGTTGAGTTGGTTCCCGCTTTGAAATGTGGGGTGTAACAAAGTGCCATTTCTGAACGAAATACAATAATTAACTCTTGTACCCATTTGTATGTGGCAAGCTTGTTCTCGCTATGTTTTCTAATCTGCAATCCAGCTCCTTAGTGATCTGGCCTGTTATTTCACAACAAAAATGTCTGTTCTCACTCAGATGAAAAATTTATCTAGATGAGAGGAGTTACTGCTTTGTAGTCCAGTTCGTCCTCCTTGGAGCAGTGTGTAATACTGGCTTGCTGTAGTGGTGTGGAGTCTTCATCCCTCTTTATTCTAAACGGAGTTACAGGAAACCTGTCTGGGGAGACAGTCAGGTTGAAAATACACAGTGTATTTTTCTATTTCTTTGAGTCTCCCAACAGAATCCCTAGGAGAGTCCGAACTAAGTGGTTTTCAACTTTTTTCCATCACAACCACCACCAACAAAAAAAATCCTGTTGTAGTTTAGATACGAGTATTTGCTTCTGCTCACTTACAATTGAATAATTTGATTGAAACTGCAGCAAGAGAGAGTAGTGGACCGTGCAAATAGAAGCAAAGGGATGTGCAAATGCTTGACACCTGCAGCAACAGTCTTGCTACAGTGTGTTTGTAGGCATAAGCCTTCAACCCTTCAAATCTGGTTTGTTGTGGGCTTTGCCCGCAACAAATTTATTATTTCCAGGTAATAGATTGAATTTAGATCATATAATGACATCAGAAGATGTTGACTGAGATTGTGTCTGCAAGAGGTAAGAAGCCTCTTAATCCTCTTCACTGCCTCCTTTGTGAAAATTGGTGCTGAGTTTGATACATGTTTTCCCTTGGAGGCAGCTATGCCTTCCCACTGGCATTTCTTGACCTTCTAACATCCACCAGGGAAAGCAGGAGGACCTGATGAAACAGCTAAGCAGACTTAAGCAGGAGACTCTACTGTCAGTTCAGGAATCTGTCGGTTTGGCCTGTGTGGTTGCATTTCAAAAACATATATCATACCAGTGCAAGGAACATAGTTTTCCTAAAAATGTAAAGAAACTATCATGTAAAATACAATACTTGGGGGGGGGGGGACGAGCAAGGTCTTTATAATCATTCATACATGGTAAATGTATTATTGAAACTAGAAAGACTTCAAAACACACTTTGTGACAATGTGACAGGAGTTTTCTGTGTTCATAAAAAGTACAGTACTGCTTATTTACAGTTTTTCTAAATATAATTCTATTGCTTCATCATTTGGCTTATTTTAGCAAGCAAAGGTAAGTATTTTTTTTCAGTTATTCTGATTCTTTTCTGTCATGGAGCTGATAAAACGAGTTCTTGGGTATGGGAGTGATTGCTGATTATGGAGTAAATGGCTAAGTTGAAGGAGAAAGTGCTGCTCAAGTAACTTTAATAGTATGTGTTGTCTGAAAAAAGGCTGAACGTGCTGAGAATGCAAATGAGAATAGAGAGCACTAAACCAGATGGTCAAAATGCGTTCATAAATTGATTAAATAGTTATGAATGTATCTCTTCTTTCACACCATTCAGATACATCAGATCATCCTTAGTCCATGTAGATCACTGTAATTGCAACAGCTGATCCATATGTAGGATTCTGACTTGTGTGAATGAATGGGTGTAGTCATTAATATCAATGTACCTTCAAAAGCCCTTGAAAAGTTGACATAATACATGGTCTTTAGCCCCCAAAGTGTGTGCATAACTTCAAGTAGGTGAGCAGTACTGCTGAACTGAGGACTGAATTAATTTTGCCTGCTCAAAATGGGAGAGCTGTGTTTTTTGAGGACAAACTCTGGAATAACAGAGTGGACAGTTCGGTTTGCTATTAGAGAGTAGGATTGCTCTTAGAAACTGCTAGAGATATTAGTCTCATTCATTTAATAGAGCTGGACTATCACAGGAAGGTCTATGCACATTTTATCAACATCCTGAAGAATTTGTTATTAATAAATTAAAATGCCTCACTACACATGGGGTGCCTTCCATGAAGCTTACAGATAACCCTGTGTTTTCACAGATTCTTTACATGGGACAATGGATGGAGTATTTCTCTTTGAAGATGTTGCTGTGGAAGACAGTAAAACCATGCAGGGCTATGATGCAATTGTTGTAGAGCAGTGGACTGTCCTGAAGGTATGTGTGCAGTTTTTCTTCTTTGATTTTTTTTTTTTTTTGGTAAATCAAGACACACCAAGACTGCGAGGCAGACTCTTACATACTGATCTGTTCTTCAGCAGTACCAGACAGGCAACTGAGGTAAAGGAATGCAACGTAACAGTTACTCCATTTAACCACACTTCAGGTTTGTACAGTGCACTTTTGATTTTTTATAGTCTTCATGATTTATTGGGGGGTAGGAAATGTGAGTGACGGTGAACAGTGAAACTATGGGCTGTCTGTCCCAAAAATACAGATGTCTGCTAGTTAACTGTAGAGAGGATCTCTCCATTGGTTGTCAGGGCAACATGATCACACAAGTCACTGTAGCATCGCAGTCCTAAAGGAGGCATCCCTTTAGGTAGGCGTAGCTGCAGTAGGAACGCAGAGATAACTGCATTTGGTTCTGTCTGACTGACCTTCATAAGCTGAAAGAACGGTATATCCTAGATGTGTCCCCATAAACAAACCATGTGTGTCACAGATTGCTTTTTACTGATCCAAGTGCACACTCAGATCAGCAGAAACACCCTTTAGATCAGGTCAGTACCGATCTTCTGCAGCAAATTTGCTACACAAATAGGTAGTTGAAAAGGTGGGCTTAAAATTCTTCGTGACTTGAAGCAAAAAGATCATGGGGGAAAAGAAGATACCGTTGCGTAACTCTTAGAAGGTTTTCTTTTTTGATTTATTTGATTACTCTAGTCTGCCAGGAATACATGTTATGTATCTATAAAGGCAATGCCTGACCTTTTCGCTTGGAATATATTGTAAGTGGTGTAAAATCCTAAGAAAGATAAGCAAGGCACACACATGCCAAAAGAATGTATTAAGGGAAAATGGGACAGATGCTAGACTAAATGTGTAAAATTCCAGGAGACTAGGGTTAAGAGTTTGGTTATTCGATGGTGACTTTGTAGTGTGGCAAGAAATGGGCATATAGTAATGGCTAGGAACTTGAAAAACAGTGTAATGCGTTAATGGCTTTTCTTGTGCTAATGTGCATCTGAACAAACGATTCCTATATTACATTTAATGTTATTCCAGTTATTACAGACTTGACTGGAAGTTCCTGTTCATTTCTAGCGTCAAATTGTGGTGTTGTCACTCAGAAGCAAGGTTTTGGAATAATGACAGATGGTTCCACGAGCGCATTAGGTCAGTGCTGATCAAGAAGGCAAATGTTAAGAAGCTTTAATGTTAACCATATGTTAAAAACTGTTAGGAAAGAAACAGAAGGTGAAACAGCAAGCATATACTACTACATACCACTGTATAAGCCGTGGTTTGACAGCACCTTATTTCAGGAGGTTATGTTAGCACGGTAAATGTTCAGAGAAGAGCAGTGAGGCTGATCAGTGATACAGACAGCTTCCATATTGGGAAGACTTCACATGGTGTGTCCATTCAGCCTGGAAAAGAGAAGAGTTGAAGGGAATGGAATAGGTAGAGGTCTCTTAAATCATGAGAGGCATGTTAAATAGGGATTGACTGTTTGCCATCTCTTCCAGTAGAAGAACTGAGGGTGGTCAAATGGCACTAGTAGGGGCCAGGTGCAAAACGAACGCCCAGCATTCTCCAGAAGGGAGTTCTACGTATCTGCTGCCTGCTACATAAAGAACTACCTGAATTATCTCCTTTTGGTTTAAGAAATTTAGATGGGTTCAGGTGGAAGCAGTGTTGTTTTTTCCTCTACCTTATCTATCTCTGTGTTTATACAAGCATTTTAATTCGGATCAGGAGTGAGTTTTTGAAGTGAACCCCCTGATCCTCCACTTAACATGCCTCATCTCACATCACAGAATGGTCTCATACTGCACAAACTGGATTCCTTTCCCTAGAAGCTAAACCAGACATGCTGAGAGGAAGTATACAAAATATTTGGGGCAGGTATCCTACATGCTTGCCCCAATATATATTACTCTTCCTTAGCTGTTACTTATAGCCATGTTGAAGACAGCTTTCTGAGTTAAATGGATTCTTGGTCTGAACCAGTTTGGCTCTTGGACAACCAGGGAAAGGTTCTCTGTTTCAATAGGATATTGCAACAAAGTTATGCGTAATGGCCCCTACTCACCTCTTAGTTTGCTCTGTGTGGACACAAGAAAGTTTGTCTCAAGCTACATGACAAGGGCAGCATCTGATAATGGAGATCCTGTGATGGCAGAGTGGTCACCAAAACACTAGTGTCTTCTAGAAGGGCCCCTTGAAGCATTAGAGCCCTGATAGATGGAGTATCATTTGCCTTCAATCCTGTGCCGGAGACACAGCTGGTCAACAGATTAAGGAATCAACCTCCCAATGCCATCTGGTGTGTCAAGAGATGCTGTAGTGCTGCACCCATGTGTGTGTGAGGGCTAATGTGGAGAATCTCTTGTTCCAAACATAAGATTTGGTGTGTGCAATTTCAGAAACTGACTGATATCATACCGGCAAGCTGTGTATATGCTCAGGTTATTTTCTGCTGTAGTCTGAAATTTGGATGCTGTGTATTCCCTGGCAGTTTTGCTCTTCTGAGATCGTGTGTCCCTCTTTTGGGGACATTATGAACACGTTACCCACCAACCTGAAAGTGGAAGCACGTGGAGAAGAAAAAGCGTACTGAAGGAAGAGATTGAGGCATTAGGGAACTCTTGCAAAGGTCTTACCCATTTACAAAAAGAGAAGAGCTGACCGCCTCTGTTTTCTTCTCCTGACATTTAAATAACTGCCTGGATATTTCATGCCTCATGCTTTCTGAGACATAGTAGGCATAGGTAGGTAAAGTCATCGAATGAAAGAAAGACTGGAAGCCGGAGGATCTGTAGGCACTTGCCCAGTGTCGTACCCAAAAGACCAAGTCGCCTCTCTATTTAACCCTATTGGAATTCATCTTTATTTACATGGAGTAATGCAGTGGCAGAGGAAGGGACTGTAAAATGGGGGATCGCGAGGAAAGGAGATGAAGTTCAGTAGTGACAGATGTCTGAAAGCGAGTAAAGGCTTTGTTTCTGTTATGAGTACTTTAAAGTATAATTATAGAGCAGTGAAATGACTCATTAATGTAGGCTTCCTTTTCTTTTTTTTTTTTAATATAGGTTCAGCTCTGATCTAGATTAGCCTTTTCCATTTGTTGTTTTCGTTTGTACCAAGATAGCGGAAGAAGACCTGATGGGCAGCATGAGATAAATGTGTATAATGGATCCTTATTTTAAATTTGTATCAGATTTGATTATCTGGATGAGCTATGGACTTGTTCAGATGTGGTCTGAACTGAATGTAAATTTATCGTGCTATTTCCCAATTAAGAAGAAGAAACAAACAAAAGAATCCCAGCCACAACAAAAGAAAGCTGTTTTAAAAAGGAAGACATGTAACATAGTAATAAAAAGAGGGCCTTCCTAAATGAAAAGGTAAAGTTTTGCTGTTTAACCATAAAGGCAAAAAAGAGGGGTTGGCACACCTCTTAGCAGAGAAAGTGCTGCCTTTTTAATTGCCAAGGCTAATAGAGAAAACAAGCTGAACAGTGTGATGCACTCGGTATGTGTGTAAAATGTCAGTTTGTAGAGGATGTAAAGCTCGCAGCTGTCACAGTATGTGGTCCCGCCAAGCAGCAGACAGGATGTAATAGCTCTGAGTAATTTAACTCTTTCTTCTCAAAGTAGAGCTGTGGCATCCTCTGCAAATGACCACAGGAGTTCTAATAACAAAATGCTGCTCTCATCCTTATCACTTTAACTCTAAAAATGTCAGGGCGTATTATTTCCACCGCAGCCTCTGGGATCTAGCACTAAAACTTGTTTGATGGTTTTAATTCTGCTTGTGTAGGCAAATGTGGGTAGACAGTTCCGATTAATCAGAGCCTGTATGATTTCCCTCTCCCCAACTCTAATCTGTCACCTTCTCTTCCCCATTACCCAAGACAAAATAGCTAATACTGTCTTTAAAATTGAGTGCTATAACATCTATTTTAGATTTCTGCATTGTTCTGCTCTGAAGCCTTGTTCATTTTGAAAATATTGTCCTTAACTTACAGGTATTTTCTCATTAAAAATCTTCAGCTGGTGATTCATCACTTTTTTATTTTCTGCTATACCGTATCTTTGGTGTACTGACATGAATTAAAATCTCACATACATCATGGTGTTGGCATTTCCCTGGCAGAATTGAATGGGGTCAGTGTCTGCTGTAGACATGGTAAACCTTTTAAAGTACGACATATCAAAAGATTTAAAAAATGATCTCTGCTGAGCCTAGGTTGCAAGTTGCCTTAATGTAAGCCTTGAAACAAATGCCCTGGAAACGAGGATTTGATTTGTCTGTAAATCTGATTTAGGTCATATGTCAGTTAAGCTATGTTCTGCTGTCTCTAGCCATGGGAGGAAGTCATGACCAGGTCAGCAAAGGAGCTGATGGCGATGGGCATGAAATGCAGTTCTGTGAGTGACCCTCTTTACCACCCAGAGGACATACATGTTGTGTGGGCATCATATTTCAGCATTTTTCCGCTTGTTGCTTTTTAAGAAAATCTGGGAAAAAAAACCCCAAACACTTTCAGGAGCCTCTTCAACAGATTTTTATAGGTTTTTTTTTTCTTTCTTTTATGTAAGATATGAAAGCAGCATATATACATATTTGTCTACTGAACTCAGTAGACACGTGCTCTGTGTGGGATTAAAATGTGCAAGCTAATCTTTCTTTGGTTTTCTTGACAAATTTAGTAATAAAATCTCGCAATACAAACTTGGAACTTTCCTGATATTTTTTTGTGGCACTGGCAGTATTGAAAATCTAACAAAGCGAACGCTTCTTCCACATGAGTAAAGGGCACTTGAACTAAACAGGCAGAAAGGCAAAAGATTTAAAACAGTCTGAATAAAAAAAAACAACCCACTTCTTATCTGTCACTTTCTGCTTACGTTTGTGACAGGATCAGAGATAAGAAGTGGTTCTCTGCTCACTTGTAAAATCTTTCAGGAAAAAGTAAGCATACCAGATCTGAATTTTCCACTTAAGAACAAGCTGAGAAAAAGTATTTCAGTCCTCTTTTATACTTTCTAAAAAAAACCAAAACCACACAGGGCACAAGTTATGCTTCTTTTCCCCAGCAGGTCACCTTTAGCCAGGCAGTAGTGCCTTGGCTAACGCACCTCTTTGACCTGATGCCGCTGCCAGGCAGGTTTGGGAGGGGTCTCAGCATTTTGAGGGGGACGGGAAGCAGATGCTTGGACCCCGTAAATCGCATACTCAGCCTGCACGTAAGTGAAGGGCAGTGCCAACGTTTGCTCTCGTGCTGCCTGAGCTGGTGGCAGTAGAGGGTCTGTGCTTCAGCTGCGTGCCTCACGTGGAAACAGATTATTAGTTCCACAATGGTGGAGTGGTGCACAGAGCCTGTTTGCAAAAGCCAAATTTTGTTTGAGAATAAATTATGATCAAAGGAAATTATGTTGGGGAAGCTGCATGGAGATGATTAAGCTGTGTGTGGTAAGGCACCCTGGAGTATACACGTTCTCAGGTAGTGCTTTTCTATGTTGGGTTTTTTCCCTAAAACAGTTGATGGAAAAACAGTAAAATCAGCACTTACCTTAAGGTACAGTGCACAAGCGTTGCAGTAATTGTGAAAGTAAAAATGCCAGAGTTATTTAAGAAAATGCACTGATGGATTGCTGGATCACATTTATGTCTTGTGCTCCGTGGCCGATTATGTGGAATTGTCCTCTCACATGTACGTTGCCTGTGTAATAGTAAGTTTAACCCATTTCGTAAGATGCTTCCATGCTTGCTTTGTGGAGAGCCCTCTGTGTCAACATGTCCACCTTCTGGAGCTTTTGCTACCTATCCTGTGCTTCTATAAATGCAAAATTGTGTTTCTGTGCGAATGTGCTTCTGTGTTACAGGTGCAGGCAATATCAGGAGCACTCAAACGTTTTTGTTATTTATACATATGCTAGAAAGTAGGATTTGCATCTGCAGAAGTCACTGAGAGAAGTGGGCTTTGTGGGCACAGGAGGGTTTTTGGTCGTTTTTTATTTTACGCTATATGTAAAGACAGGTGTGAATGCTACTCAGCAGCCTTTGCGTGTATTGAAATTGTGACTGGATACATCTTGAATCACAGAAAAACTGTCTTAACAGGGTGCTACCCCATATAGTGTTACAGCCTTATTATATTCTCAGAAATATTTCACAGTGCGTGAGTTCACATACCTTAAGTAATCATCAATAAGTCTAAATTACATATGCCCAGAATAATGAGCAAAAAGCCTGTCCGTGGATTTATTTATTACTTTTTTTCCTACTAACTTTCCGCTAAGGTTCCAATTTGGCACCTAGTCTGTTGGTCAGTGACCCATCTGCTGCCAAAAGCCACTGGTGGTTTCTAAGGGTGCAGGAGCCGTCCCACACCCCTCTGCTCTACAGCTAATGGATGCGTAGCAAGTGTCTGCTGGCAAGGTGATGTGGTGCATTACACATGGAAATTTAGGAGCAGCTCAATACTAGAGAAGCATAGTCCAACTTTTATATGTGAAACACTTGTGAAACTTCTCTTTTGCTTCCAATAAGTGCTTTTAATGGATAGATAATGTTATATTATTAGCAGAAATTACCTTTTGGAAGAAGTCTGAAAAGGAAAAAGGCAAATAATGCACAATATTAGAGCTTGGATTTAGTCTCCTTGTCAGCTGTGTTACTGCAAACATAAAACATTTGCAGCACAGTTTTACCAGGTCATTCTCAGGCAGCCCATATATTCAATTTTTCTCATTTTCCCTCTTCTCCACTAAGGTGCAAGTACTGCCTTTGCCACTTTCTTGTCCTCCCTTCAGTGCCCTAGGAGAAAGCTCTGGCTTTGGCAGTGGTGGGGACTGGTAACCAGCCCTCCTGGGGGTGCACGTTCCCACCATCATAGGCTTTCCCCTGTATTTTTTAGAAGGAGCTGGAACACACTGCCCCTTTTCTCCCACAAACAGTAGGTTACACTTTAAAGCGACTCATGGTTTTTACTTTCCATCCTCTTTGCCATCTGTCTGTAGATCTTAGTATGCAGTCAGTTAGGATTTGCTGATAAAGGTTTTATTAAGATTTATTTAATGGGATTTTCAATCTTCCACTCTTTAATCCATGTTGGAAAAAAATATTAAATAGTGACAGTCCATAGCTGCCTTGTAACTAAATCACATTCACTTAACCCAGGAAAGAATGATTTCTAAAGAACTTCTTTCTGTCTCACAAGAGCTTAGTAGTCATCTTGTTTATTATCTTGCTGTGGTTAAAATTGCCGCAGTAGGGGGGGAAAAGAAAAGAAAAATTGTTAATGCAGTTGTTTGTGTAGCTTGCCCTAGATATTATCGTTATCATTTTTTAATCTTTTTTTTTTTTCTAATGAGCAGAAGCAACTGTGAAAGGAGAAAATGCTGAAAACAAACAGTACAACTATAAATAAAATTAATTCTTTTCATGTGATGCAAGTCAAGGGAAAAACCTAGCTCAATACGCTCTGGCTTCTTGACACTCAAGGTGTGATCAGAGATTACTTATCATCCACAGGAGAGTGGGAAGCAAGTTAATTAAAATTTTCCACCCTTTCACTGAGTGAAATGTCTCTCAGTTTGAGACGCATTATTTGAACACTTCTTTTTTAGTAGAGCTCTGGCACGTACTTTCTACTTCTGCTGGTGTTCAAATCCAATATTTGCTAGCTAGAAAGAGCATTCTAATTTCATCTTATGAAACCGTATGTTTGAAATTTTATTTCCATTGTCTCAAATAATAGTAGATAAAAAAATTTTAATTATTGTATTAAATATAAAATGAATACAAGATGACTCTTTTCCTCTGCACCCATCCCCCAGTGTATTGTTTGTTTAGAAGCATTTTTGCTTTGGAAAGCATTTAATATGACACCAATTAAAGGTCTGTATAACCGTGACTCCTGCTGGCACACAAATTCCAGTCGTGGGACAGGATTATGACGAATGATTCGGGTGGGGGAGGAAGAAGTCATTTCTTGTGGTCTTAAAGAAAGCTTCAATTATCTGTATTTGCAAATAAGGAGCTTGAAGCCCATATGAATTACACCTGTTTATTCAGGAGTGACTTCTTTCTCTTGTCTATCGTCTTCAAACGCAGGCAATTATTAGGAGTAGTTTATTCCCCCAGGGACCTGGGGAAGAGGTGCGGTGTCTGACTCCAGTGAAGCGTCGTGCAGAGTCGGAGAGAGCTTGTTAAAGAGCATGTGAAGCTCAGAGGAGGTGCGCACCTCTGCATAATGTACACGCTTCCTTCCTCCAAACAGCCTAACATGCAGATTGTGGTGTCAGGTGCTGGCATATATGAAAAGTAAGAGGTCACCTTTTCATAACAGTTGTACAGCACTCTTTTAACAGAGTTTTTTTACATTTCCAGATTTAAAAAAAAAAATAATTCTGTAAGCCTAATTGACTTTAATTCAATCTTAAATTTATTTTCCAGTAACTTTACACTTTTGAATGTGCTTACCTGCTCTTTTGCTTTCTGCACCATTGGGACTGTGAAATACGGCATTATCTGCTGCAGATGATGCTTAATCCTGACAAGTCAGACAGGTCCAAAGCCAGCCTTGTCTCGCCACTCAGAGCCTGCAGGGACAGTGCGCTGTGGCAGGAGTGACAGCGCGTCCCTGAAACAATTGGGCTTCTGCAGCAGCCAAATGAGCTCTGCGTGGTATTGATGTCCTTCCTCATTGCTGTAATCTTCCTCTGATTTTTGATGTTTGTTGCACATCCTGATGCAAGGAGAAGGTTCTCCTTGCTAATCGACAACCTTAGGCAATGAATTCAAAACAGAAATCCTCTTTGCAACATGAGATGTTGCTTGGGGCACAAACAAGGTCTGCTGTGCCAGTCTTTCCTGACCCGCTAGTCTTCCACCCTCTAAATGAGTGAGCTGTTTTTTTGTCCTCTGCAAACACTGTTTGATGGAGGGAATGTTTTGGGCAGATCATTTTGTGTTCTTCGAGGCACCTCAGGGCAGGCTTGCAATGGTGGGTGCTCTGACCCTACTCTTAATGCTCATGTTGCATATTTTTGTCTTTATTTTTGGAAGGCGTTGTTGACCAGTCTCCTAAATCTCAGTGTGTTATTAATGTGTTTTCTTGAGACATTAGGTCTTAAAGGCATCTAGATATGTCATAATTTTTGCATTACCCTTGGACACTCTATTTTAAAAACTGGAAAGAGGGTGGAAATATCACAGAATCACAGAATGGTCAGGGTTGGAAGGGACCTCTGGAGATCATCTAGTCCAGCCCCAAACATCCATCTTACAGAGGGAAATGGGAGTCTGAGGAGACTCTGAATCTACCACGATCACAGCTGTAGGATAAATCCTGATTGCTTCAGAGGACGTGAGTCAAAGACCACGTGGTATTGCGCCCCTCTTGCAGAGCATCTCTTTCCTCTCCTGGAGTCAGCAATTCTGGTCTCTACATGGTGATGTTGTCAAGCAGCAGTATCTCTGTAAATCCCTGAAAGCCTCAGGGAAAAAAATCAGAAGTAACATTAGTAGAGTGTTCTCTTGCATGCACTTTCTGGAGTGGTATTTTTAAACATTCTCCTTTTTAAGCAGGAGTGATACAGTTTCTTCAGCTATTTGCATTAGTAGTCATGATCAGGTTTTTAATAGGTATAGTCAGGCAGTCATTCAGTTATGAAGATATCAAGTGACCTAAATTACGTTTGTTAGAAGAAAGGAATAGCTGAGATTGGAATTCACTAAAATACCTTGAAATAACTACAGCAGGATTTGGATTAGTTCTGATCAAATGACTATTTTATTACTGAGGAATAAATGGATTTTTTGGAGCTGCAAAACTATTGTGCCTTACCCGGTGTTGAGAATTGGCAGTTAAAACTCCTTACGTGCACATAAAACCAGTGTAAGTGCCTGAGCTTTCTGGCAAATAAAATTGTTATTCCAATGGAATATGGTTGTACTTGCAGAGACTGGTAGTTACTATTTGCCTGCGTTGTGTTTATTAAAATTAAAAGCTAGTAAATATGCTCTTGCATCTATTTGTTAAATTACTGGAAGTCTTGGCAATTAGACACCTTACTGAAGCAATCTTTGTTGAAACCACCAGTGGTTCTTTCTGTGCGAATTACAGGGTCTGCCATTTAGTAGAAAGAATTAGCGAGGCTCTGCTGGGTAGATCTGCGGCTGCAGCCAGACTTCTGCACTGAAAAGCAACATTTTTGATCTCACCCACAGATTTCCTGATTCAAAATAACAGGGAAGCGATGCGTATTTGTGGGTGATAAAAGGAAATACACCTGTACTTATATTTTATTTTTGTTGTTGTTGGCTCTTTTGCTTTTGACCCATCACAATAAAGTAACCCAACTGATTTCAGTACAGATCTTCAGGATTTACTCTAGCCTAGACAAGAGCAGAATCTAAGCAAAGCAACGTTGTCATTTTTTAACTACTTGAATATCTTTTTGCTTGGGAGGAGGTAATTGATAAAATACAATGAATTTGTCCTGTTCAGATCTGGAATCATCTAAAGCTGGATGGATGACTCAGGCAGTGTAGAAATAAGATCACAGATGTTTACCATTTTGAACAAACTCATTTAACAGTTTGTGATGTACGGGCGATTGGTCCTGCGTCTCGTGTTTTCAAACGTTTTCCTTCCTGCCTAGCTGAACGTACAGAATGACCCACTTCAGTACAAAAACCCTTTCTCCCTCCCAGAAAACCCACACACGTATTTTTTCTTGGGTTTGTATTTTTTTTTTTTTTGTGTCGTACTGAATGTCACACTCCAAGTGATGATGCTAACTGTTGATTGTTCTTTCCTAGGGAGTTGAAGTGCAGACAGATTATGTTCCGCTGCTGAATTCCCTTGCCATGTACGGCTGGCAGCTGACGTGCGTGCTTCCTACTCCAATTGTGAAGACAAACAGGTAGGCAGGGGACGGGCACTGCCTTTTGGCCAGGGAAGTCGCCGTATGAGCCACCACAGTCCGTTCTAGCAATTCTCTGTGGAGTTAGCATGGGTTTCCTTGCACGTGCGCGGTAGCTGCCCTTGCAAACCCTGCTGCAGCTGTTCGCTGGCTTTTCTGAGCATCACAAGCCGCGTGGGGCAGGAAGCACGTGGGCAAAATACTGCAAGGTGGCAGTGTGGTTTCTGCATGAATTTTCAGGGTATTGTCTCTGCCTTTCTGTAAACGCCTTGATTGTAAAATTCCTGCTCTGAATCTTCCAGTAACTCCTCTTAGAGCAAAGACAAAACCTGTGATTAACATTTGGAGTGAGATCTGTCTGAAGAAAAGTAATTTTATTCTTAATTGATGTTTGTCTAATGCTGCTGGTATACACCGTCTAGCTGAGCAGGACCACGTGAGATTGGTGTATCATTACTCAAGTAGCCTTGTTTGCATATGTAATCATTCTGTGGTCTACTATGCTATTATTAAAATTTTGAGTTTTTAAATACAAATGCTATTTAAATACAAAAGCTATTTAAAAATATTCTTCATAACTGTGGTGAAAAATAATCATCCCATTTGTCAGTCGTGAAGGTGGCATATTCTGGATTTTCACTGGTCAGGAATGTATTTATATATACACCAATATAATCAGTCATGATTTTTTATCTTAAAAGAGTAAAAATGTGCCCAGTTCTTTATGAGATCTAGACGAGGACTACTCCTACACATAAAAGCCTAAAAAGTAAAGGCCATCTGTGCTGGGGGAAAAATGGTATTTAAGTTTTTCATATACGTTTAAATATAGGAATGAATGCAAAATCATAGTTATGATTTGTAAGCCCTGTCTCTTAAAGGTAAATAGGGTTTTCTTTCTCTTCTGGCTTTCTGCATCCCATTTATAACTTCAGCAACACAGGTCAGGTTGACGGTGCAGAAGGGCACCTACCCAATCTAACCGTTGGTGGCATTTGATTATGCCTCCTGCCATGCTGCAGACCTGTAGGAAGCACCCAGCCACGTTCCGGATCGGTGCCCCGGGAGGGAGAGAGGGAGCGCTCCGGTGTCGCTGAGACGCTGCTACACAGAGGCACCGGCGCGCTTGGGTTTCTTGCTTTTTGTTCCAAACAATTTATTCTGTGTTTACACAGTAATGCTAAAACATTCAGCAAAAGTATGTCACAGGCTGACAGGCTCTATCAGGCTGAACAGTTGCGCTTTTCTCCCCCCAAAATACCAGGCTGCTCAAAGACACTGGGGACAGGCAATGTTTAGGTCATTCTTCATTTTTTTTCTTCTTTGACCTGCAGAAATAAATGACTGAGATGGATTTTTCGCTTTGAATGATGCTGGATGTGAATTTAATTCATTCTCAGGAGTGTGCATTTGTTTCTTTGCAGGGAGGGGAATTTATCTACAAAGCAAATTGTATTTCTTCAGAGACCTTCTTTGCCCCAGAAAGCAAAGAAGAAAGAATCTAAGGTAAATAACCTTGAGTTCCTGGTTTCTTTGGTTTTTGTTGGAGGTATTTTAATATTGTAATTGATTTCCCATAGAAGTAAAAATGCCCTGTTCAATGTTTCTGTGCTACAGCAGCAAGACACAAGGAATTGAGCTGTTCAAATGAGAGAAACAAAAAATGCTCAAATGATGTGAAAGCTCTTATATTTCATTCTCTGTTGAACTCACGGCAGCAGAAGAGATGTTGATTTCTCTTTACAGCTGGGCCATAAACCTCCATACGTGACCTAAAAATTCTCTGCTCATACTCACTGCCTGCAAGGTGGAACCAATACTATTTTCTCTCACCCATTGCCTGTCTTTTCTATTTAAATTGCTCTCTCTTTCTTGCTCCATGTTTTGATAGAGCCTAGCATGGTGCAGGCCTGATCTTGGCTGGTGTTTCTATCTATTGTGTGAATGTTAATGAATTCTGCTGGAATTTAACTGAAAAAAAAGCCCCCCAAATCCAGCTAAATTATCCAAGAACATAGCTGACAGCTAATGATGTGCATATGTGGATACACATATGTATTCCCATTTCCCTTTTTAAATGTGTAGCTGTGGGATCCCCTGCCCAAACCTGTCATGCTGTGCAGTTGAGAGGGAAATACAAGGACTGGTTTAAATTGGGAACTGGGGAAGTGCTGACTTTCCTACAGTACTCGAATTTGCCTTGCCCTTTCAGTATGCAAGGGATCAGAAAAGCCGTGTGAAGCATGGAAAGGATTTCTGAAACCGCATGATGAAGAGGTTGCTAATTAATACAGGCTCGTTTTTACTCTAACTCTGTGCATTTACTTGAGTGCTGGCTAGCCAAATGTCACCTGAAGGAGTGGTGCGCTTGAGGCCCTGCAGAAGCTGAGCTAGAGTAGGAGACTGGAAACGCTAAGCAGAGCTGAGCACTAGGAGCATTTTACCCAACATTTTGGATAACTACAGATAGTTTTCATCTATAAACCACTCATTGGTTTGGAGCCAGGTTCTGTGAAAGTCATCTTTTAGGTACAGCGGAGACCAGGAGAGTGTTTGAACTGACTCAAGTAGGAGAGAACCGCTGGGAGCATAACCGTGATTTAGGATTTACCCTCTCTCATTAGCGAAGCTGGAGCCCAGAGTATTACAGAATCACAGAATCACAGAATAGTCAGGGTTGGAAGGGACCTCTGGAGATCATCTAGTCCAACCCCCCACCCTGCCAGAGCAGGGTCACCTACAACAGGTCGCACAGGACAGCGTCCAGGCGGGTTTTGAATGTCTCCAGAGTGGGAGACTCCACAACCTCTCTGGGCAACCTGTTCCAGTGCTCCACTACCCTCAAGGTAAAGAAGTTCCTCCTCATGTTAAGATGGAACTTCCTATGTATTCTGTGAATGTGTTACAAAGCCCATCTTTCTTGTTTTTACTCTGTCTTTTCAAGTGATTAAAGGGATCTTGGGATGAGGGTTGGAGTGCCTGTATTTGGTCATTCTTTTCCTACCACTGTGTGTGGTTTTAATGGAAAGGGTGGGAATCTATAAGCAACTGTAGGACTTCAAATAGAGGAATTAGTGTGATGCTGATTTCTTGTATTATAATAACAAATGCATACCACCCAGATGACTCAAATCTTTGTTTAAATTTTTTCATTTGGGGATATAAAAACTTATTTAACAATGTCTGGTTGACAAAACAAAGGATTTACTCGTTGGCAGTATTAAATACACAGATGTATTTGAAGGCAAAAATTAGTACAGCACATTTTCATACCAAAGGTCAAGCAAAAATGGGGTACATTGATTACAGTTACATAAAGAAATGTAAGACCAGTTCAACGTCTGTAAGTGGTTGTTGTGAGTCACTTCAAAGATGCCAAGCCCAGCATTTGATTAAGTTGCTGAATATTCTGCACATACATCACAGGCTCTCAGGGTTTTTTTAACTTGTGATACAGCATGTCTAAAATGTTTATAGATAACCCCTTGCGGGAGGGAAATAGGCTGATAAGAATAAAAGGACATTGCAGTGTCAGAAACTGATCCATCCTGTGTATCCACACCAACCAACCGCTGTTGGGTTTAGCCAGAGGAACAGAAAAGGAAGCATGCAAGGGGTGGTACAACTTATTTTTTCCTTCAGTAAGACACAAGTACTCTTACTGGTGCAGTATTCAGTCAGTGATGAGGTAACGATGTTCATTCACTTTATAAAAAAATGATGCTTATTTCAACAGAAATTGGCTGTATGCATTTTTGTGAAATACAGCATAAATACCTGACTAAGTATACATACATCTGCCCATAAAACACAGTCTCCCCTGCAGTTTGATCTTTATCGCATTCAGGGCCCTGATCTTACCTTCCATCAAAGAGAGCTTTAAGTTAAAGGGGAGCTGTGGGTGCCCAGCACTTCTGCAAATCAAAGAGGAAAATATTCATGTGTCTCTGAACTTTAAACAGTTGAGCTCTAGGACTGAGATGTTATCTTTCCTCTTTCTCCAAACTGTACTGATATTTAAGTGAAACATAGCTTCCTGTAAGTAAAACCAAGAAGAATCTTGTGAAAGCCAGTTTCTTTTTCTTTTTTTCTTCTCTTTTTACATTAAGTTCTGGCTAGCAGAAGGAAAAAGCATTGCTCCATCTTTGTAATCTAATAAACTTAATAGGTTTTGAATGGCTTTTTGATGAAGGAATAAATAGCTAGATCAAAAATTTATGAACGCGAGTCTTCCTTTTGACCAACAGACCTGGTTGCACCGGAAAAAATGGCTTTTGGATCACAGCTGAATTTGCTGCATGTCCTGATGAGATTTATTTATGCCATCCAAACATCACCTCCCAACCCATCCCTGAGTTTCCATCAGCGTGGACGCTGCTGGAGAAATGGTTGTGCCTTTCACATATACTTAGCAAACTTGTGTAGGTTGTGTAGGATGGCTGAGCAGTGGCTTGGAACATGGGCTGGCTTTCCTTAGGAAGGTCCGTTTATTTTTTGATGAATGAAGCAGATATATTAGTGGCATAATTATCAGTCTTTATATATGTTATACCTGCCGAGTCAGTATTTCAACGTAGTGCTAGTTCCCCCCCTTTTTTTTTTAATAGTAGTTAAAACAGTTCTGAAATGGCAGCTGTGGTAAGTCTTGGGGCAAGTGCTGCAAGAGGCAGCTTCACGCGTTCTCATCAAAAACTATTCATACAAACAGTTCAGAATATTTTACCATGTGGGTATAATCTTGGGTGCAGTGTTAGTTCTGCTGCTAACCTGGTGAAAAACATTGGAATAACGCCACAGGATTGCTTCCTCTGCCTGCATTTGTGCAGCTTTGCATATTCTTGCTTTGCACCCCGTGCAGGTGGGCTGCCAGCGTGCTGTTAGGGCTCAGCAGCGTCACAGCGTGCCGAGAGGAACCCACTAAGCACTTGAAACAGCAGAAGCAGAATGCGTCACATTCTCTTTTTCTCTGTGTAATAGATACAGACGTGTAGAATCATAGAATGGTTTAGGTTGGAAAGGACCTTGAAGATCATCAAGTTCCAACCCCCCTGCTATAGGCAGGGACACCTCCCACTAGACCAGGTTGCCCAAGGCCACGTCCAGCCTGGCCTTGAACACCTCCAGGGATGGAGCCTCAACAACCACTCTGGGCAACCTGTTCCAGTGCCTTAACACCCTCAAAGTGAAAAACTTCTTCCTAATGTTCAATCTAAACCTGCCCTCTTCCAGTTTGAAGCCATTCCCCCTTGTCCTGTCACTACATGCCCTAGTAAAAAGTCCTTCCCCAGCTCTCCTGTAGGCCCCCTTTAGGTACTGAAAGGCCGCAATAAGATCTCCCCGGAGCCTTCTCTTCTCCAGGCTGAACAGCCCCAACTCCTTCAGCCTC